>VMDR010000894.1:0-165050 GCA_007922815.1 Macrotus californicus | reverse complement strand
TAGGAACAGTAAAATGACAACAAACTCACAGTTATTAACAACTGAACCAAAAACAAAAACAAAACAAACAAAGCAAACAACTAGAACAGGAACAGAATCACAGAAATGGAGATCACATGGACGGTTATCACCAGGGGGGTGGGTGGGGAGAGGGGGAAAAGGTACAGGGAATAAGAAGCATAAATGGTAGGTAGAAGATAGACAGGGGGAGGTTAAGAATAGTATAGGCAATGTAGAAGCCAAAGAACTTATATATATGACCCATGGATATGAACTAAAGAGGGGGGGGAGTGGGGTGCAGGACGGAGGTGAGGGGGGTTAGATGGGACAAATGTAATAGCATAATCAATAAAATATATTTAAAAAAACCCCACACCGTGTGTAATTGATGGCAGTAATTTGAAGACCTGTGGGTGGTTTTTAAGGAAAACATAAATGACCAGAATTGGCCTTGAAGGTAGAAAATCTGTACAGATCAGTAACTTTAGATATAACTGAGAAAGTTTTCAAAGATTTATCTCCTCAAAAAGGCACTAGGCACTGATGTGTGAGTTAGACCTGACTTTCCTTGGGACAGATAGTGCCTGTGCTGTGCAAGTTGTAGCAGCCATTCGCTGAACAGAACATTACTGAGCGTCTGTTGTGTACCAAACAGGGTTCCTGCCTGCCAGAGAGCAGTAAAGGTTAATCAAGGATCTGTCCCAATACGTGGAAAGTAATAGCTGCGTAGTCAGGACTGTGAAAGGGAGGCATGCTTTGCTCTGAACTGTGGATCATGGGTCAGGGGTAGCTTTCCTAAGATGGGTATGGTTGTAGAAGGGGTGCAGGAATGGGTGAGGGGACAAGGAGGAGGAAGACCATTTCAGATGGAGGTAGGGTAGTGTATTAAGAGGTTGTGTGTTGGGGGTGGTATAGGTCTCCAGAGAACCTGGAGGGCCTAACATGGGGGTGTGTGGTGGGGGGCGGGAGTGGGACAGGTAAGGGCCCAGTCATACCGGATGGTCATTGGCTGTGTGAATTCTTATGATGTGTGTCTGGGAGGCAGCAGAAATCCCCTGAAGGGTTTTAAGTGGGTGTATCGTGGTCAGATCTAGGTCTCCAGAGGATCCCTTTAAAGACTTGGGAATCTGGCCATACCCACAGTAGGGGACTGGTTAAATAAACCATGGTAAGTCTGCACCTTAGAGTACTCACTCTGCAGCTTTAAACAGGAATGAAGGTGACCACTAACCTGCTCTGAAGCCTCTTTAGGGTGCAGTAAGTGAAGAAAGCAAGGCTCAGAACTGGGAGTAGAGTATGCACGTTTATCTAAGAGAGACGTATGAATATTTGCTTATAATAAGAAAGGAAGGTTACACTAGATAGTTAAAATGGGGTTCTGTATTGGGGAGGGAAGGGACAGGGTTATAATTGGGTTATATATCTTCTGAACATATCTTCTGCTCATAGAACCATGTGAATATTTATATAGATTTTAAATAAAGTTAAATCAAAATGCAGGGGGGAGACACTAGTACCTAAAAATTAAAAGCAAAGTGAATCAAAACAACCTAACAATACTGAGTTGGTGGCTTAACTACACAGAGAATTATTTCAAATGACTTCAGAACAAATTGGATTGTACACTCACCCTGGTGGGATAAGTCCTAAAGACGAAGGAACTGCAAAGAAATCTCAACCAGGTTTTAGTGCTCGTGTTGTTAGTAATAATGTTCACATCGCTATTTTGAAATTATGTATATATAAATCATCTTGTATGATAGATAAGTCACTATGTCACTATCTTTAGGAAACAAGATTTGTAGGGTAAGAGAAAAAAGATACAAATATGAAGTCAAAGCAGTGTATACTCTGTAATCTCAAGTTGGAATCAGAGCTCTCAGTGTTAACTCGTTTTTTAAAAAATTTTATGAGAAGTTTTCTATTTCTGTCCATTGAAAAGGCCTAGAAACAGTGACCAGTCAGTAGCAGCAAGCACACACAGCACCTCCACTGCAGCCTCTGCAGACCTCCTTCCACTCTAAGGCATCAGAGCCCCTTGGATGGATGGCAAAGTCCGGGTTTGGTGCAGCAGATGAAGATAAGCCTGGAGTGTCTCACTTTACTGGAAAGTGAGAAAGCTGTGAAGAATGACTAGGGTAGTAAAGGCTCTAGGGGCAACTCACGGTGTTTGCGTTGGCCAAAGATGGGTTGATTTGGAACATAAATAAACAAATATAACTGTACTTATTTTTAAAATGTTCAAACCCGTGAGGTCATAATACTAAAACAGCCTCACTGGTCGCTGTTGGGGAAGGCGAGGGAACTAGTAGTGTTCTGAAAATCGGTAAGTGGAAGGAAAGAAGCATGTCTTAAGAAACCCCACTATTGGGGCTGCGGTGTGGAGAACAGACTTGGGTGGGGAGCGTGTGGGTGGGGAAGAGCGGCCGTGGGAGACATGTCTGGGGGCTCTGTGGGAGTTCAGAAAAGGGGGATTTGGGGGGGGGGCTTCACTCCCTCTTGAGAGAGGCAATTGTTTCATTTGCTACACTGTATATTTCTTTTTTTATGTTTTGTTTTTATTTTCTTTTAGAGAGAGGGGAAGGGAGGGAGAAAGAGAGGGAGAGAAACATCAATGGATTGCCTTCTGCAAGTGCCCTGACTAGGAGTGGAGCATGGAGCCCACAACTCAGGCATGTGCCCTGACCAGGGATCAAACCCGTGACCTTTAGGTTTGTGGGTTGGCGCCCAACCAGCTGAGCCACGCCAGGCAGGGCTACATCATATATTTCATGTACTTCTTGATTGGGCATGAGGGAGGAATCTCTTTCCTTTTCAGTAATTTGCGTTTCGGTATTTTGGAAGTGCCTGTCTTCCAGACCTTATCAGGAGACGCCACTTCTATGCACAAGAATCAGGCCGTCATTTTCTTTAGACTTGTTAATGTTTGCAGAGCAGTTACACGTGTGTGCAGCGTTGAATGTCACGTTTCTGCCATGATTGAAAGTCATTCGTGGTGTTTACCTGCCGCATCGCCTTCATCCAGTCTTTTAACTGGTGTTTCCCACTTTGAGTGACACCATAATTCGTAGATTGGATTGATGAAATTAACGTTTGTAGGAATCAAAATGAACAGATTGTCAAATACTGTCCTGATTTTCTTACGAGTTCCACAGTTATCTTGGAAACAAAGTCACTGTGTTCTCAAAGCGTGTGAAAGAGCTGGCAGGGCTTCAGAGCCAGAGTCTGACCTCACAAAGGTACCTTCACTTCCCCATGCCTGTTTCTCATCAGTAGTCTGGACAGTGTTTCAGAGCATCTGCTAGAGTGTTCTGGTTACTGTCAGTGGGAACCCAGTTACTCTGTTAGTGGCATGAAACAACCACTTTATGATGCTCCCCAATTTGTGGGCCAGGAACTTGGGGAGGGCGCAGTGGAAACACCTATGTTTGTGTCGCAATGTTTGGGTCCCCAGCTAGAAAGATGCGGAGGCTGGGGGTGGCTTGATGGCTGAGAGCTAGTCTTTCATAGGCGTTTTCTCAAATTTGGAAGTTGATACTGGCTGTCAGCTGGGGCTCTTGACCAGAGCACCTCTGTGTGGACTCTCCATGAGGCCTAGGCTTCCCCACAGCATGGGAGGAGGGAACCCTCACAGCGTGGGGGGGTGCAACTTCCCCATAGCATGGGAGGGGGGAACCCTCACAACGTGGGGGGGTGCAACTTCCCCACAGCATGGGAGGGGGGAACCCTCACAGCGTGGGGGGGTGCAACTTCCCCACAGCATGGGAGGGGGGAACCCTCACAGCGTGGGGGGGTGCAACTTCCCCACAGCATGGGAGGAGGGAACCCTCATAGCGTGCGAGCACTTCTGCATAGTCAGACTTACATGGGGGCTCAGGGTTTCAGAAGTGAGTGTCCAGCACAGAAGGCAGAAGCTGCTTCATGCTTATGACACAGCCCAGGAGTCGCACCCCATCTGTTCCACTGCGTTCTTGAGGTTCCAAGTGAGTCACTGAGGCCAGCTCAGATTTCAGAGTTCCTCATGTAGGTCTTGACATACATAGTAGATTCAGAATATTTTGAAATTTTATATTTCTTAAATCTTTTTTTAAAGATTTTATTTATTTTTATAGAAGGGAGTAAGAAAAAGGGAGGGAAACATTGCTTAGTTGCCTGTCACACACGCCCAGCAGGGAACCTGGCCCAGAATGCAGGCCTGGGCCCTGAATGAGAATTGAACCAGTGACCTTTCAGTCTGTGGGACAACACCCAACCCAGTAGGCTACACCAGTCAGGGCCATTTCTTAAATCTCTTAAGGGCAATTTAGCTATTCATGGACCTTGATTCCTCCATATATATTTTAGAATAATTTTTTTAAGTTTCTAAAAAAAAAGAAATTTTCACTGGGATTGCAGCTACAAGACTTACAGATAATGACATACCAAGGAAAACCAGTAGACTCTCCGTGACCTGTTAGGACTAAAGGCCCCAGTGAAGTTGACAGGTACAGAGTTAGTCCCCACAGACTGGGGGCATCGAATACTCAGCAGTCCACCACGCAGTGTAGTGACAATGAGATGGTGTTGACAATAGCAAGAAAGACTGTAAAGTATTTAGGAGTTAATCTAACCGCGGGTACAGGAGACCTGCACAGAGAAAACATCAAACGTCATGCACCAAACGTAGGAGAGGACTCAGGCTCTGGAGCAGGCAGACCCGGCGCTGTAGAGGTTATCTCCTGTCCACATTAACCACCAGGACTTCAGCATTGGTGTAAAGTTGTTTCCTGTTTTGTTTGGTGATCCATCCCCAGCACTTAGAGCAGAGCCTTGCACGGAGAAGACCGTCAGTAAATCTTTGTGGACTGAGCGAAGGGTGCAGTGACGTGCCCAGCAGGCTGTGGGGCCTGCCTTTCACTTGGCAGATTCCCGTGAGCCTTTCTGTGCTGCTCCTGGGACACCCACCACACCGACGCTTGGTGACGCTTGCTGTAGCTGATTTCACTGCCCTCTATGGATGACGTGGAGGTTCTGCTTCCATTTTTTGTTAGTGTGGATAAAAATCATTGTTAGCATCTAGCTTTCTTGCCATGTTTAATGTCCTTTCAAATGAGGCTTTTGAGCACAGAAAAGATTATTTGAGGTTATTTTAAAATAAAAAAGGCTACAAAGTTACAGGCCAGTTTTTTATACTTTTATGTAGAATTTACAGATTTTTAAAATTCTCTTCATGAATTTAGTATATTTTAACTAAACTTCACCTTTAAGACAGCCTTTGATCAACTCAAGGTGATCAGACTAAATATACCATTTTTAATGATCAGTCTCATTTACAACTTACACATTTGGAGCTATAGTTTTAAGTTTAGTGGATTTAATGGTCTCTTTTTTAAAAAAGATTTCATTTATTTTTAGAGAGGGGAAGGGTGGGAGAAAGAGAGGGAGAGAAACATCCATGTGTGGTTGCCTCTCATGTACCTCCTACTGGGAACCTGGCCTGCAACCCAGGCAGGTGCCCTGACTGGGAATCGAACTGGCATCCCTTTCTTCACAGTCCAGTGCCCAATCCACTGAGCCACACCAGACAGGGTTAGTGGGTTTAGTTTTCATTTAATCACTTTATGTATCTGCCTAAACAAGTAAAACCTCAGGTAGGTCTCATAATTCAAAATTATACATATAGTGAATCTCCTGTTCTCAGACTTCCCAAACCTGTCCACCAGGGGGCGAGCTTTGTGGCCAAGGACTTGGCTTGTGCACTGCTGTAATCCCAGGACCTAGAATTGTGCCCGACAGTTGACAAACTTGCATAAATGAGGAAATGTTTGTAATTTTTGTTAATTTCTCTCCTGTACCTTTTCACTAAAACAGTAATCATGTCTAAAATCAATAATGCAAGTATACATTTTAAATTAAAATCAAGGCTAAACTTTAAGATTAATTTGCTAAATTTTCTTAACTGTTGAAAGCACCTTGAATGTCAAGTAGATTATTGTGAAGCTGAACACCAAAATATTAAAATCTCAATCTTCTGCGGGGCTTAACGATCCCATTAAGGCACTAAGTCATCTTGGACAAGTGTAGGGGGACCCACTTGGCCGGAGAGTTGTGTCCGGGAGCACAGATGAGGCCCTGCCAACTTCAGGGCCTTCCTCCGCCCTCTGACCCACACACCACATCTTCTTCTCCAGCCTCTATGGGCTTAGCCAGCTGCAGTCTTCCCAGACTCACCCGCATGGTCTGAGCAGGAAAGACTTCACCACCGGCTGGGGTTCAGCCAGTCTGTTCAGATCTGGTCCATTTCTGGTAAACGTCTCTATTCTTCCAGACAGCTTGGACTAGAAAGTTGAAAAATATTTACGATGTCAGCCTCTTAGATTTCGCCCATGTTTCATATTTTTGTCTGCCTTTAAGGTCGCAGCATGATGCTGCGTTCTCTGGTTGGCTTGAGAAGGCTGTGATATTTTTCATGACTGACTGCGTGTGGTCGTATTGCTTTCCAAGCCAGTCACGCAGTCTGTGAGTGTTAGGAGTCCTTCAGAACTCCAAGTTTTACTTCATCTTCACTGGCAGTGTGGTTGTTCACAATTAGCAATTGCTAGATGAAAAGTATATTATTTTAAAATTAGCTCTGGCTGATGTGGCTCAGTGGGTTGAGTGCTGACCTGTGAACCAAAGGTCCACCGGTTCAATTCCCAGTCAGGGCACATGCCTGGGTTGTGGGCCAGGTCCCTGGTAGGGGGCGTGTGAGAGGCAACCACACATTGTTATTTCTCTCTCTCTTTCTCCCTCCTTCCCTCTCTCTAAAAGTAAATAAAATCTTTTTTAAAAAGTAAAATCTTTTTTAAAATTAGTATTTCTTTAATTACTAGTGCATTTTCATATTTGTATGCATGAAGATCGGAAAGTTGTGCTTATTTGTATTAGTCTGGCTAGAACTCTCGAAAGGGTACCAAAGTGACAACTTCAAGTTATATATCCTTTTTTAATTGGATGAAACTTGTAGAAATAAAATGGACAAAAACTGTGTCTGGCCCTTGAACACCATGGTATTTATTATAAGTACGTTGGGCAATTCTTCGACCTGGATTTTAGAGTCATTGTTAAGAAATTAAGACACTTGTTTGAGTTTGAACAGAATAGATACTTATTTTTCTATGTAATGGGCATAAGAAATAAGGATTAATTGATTGTTTCTAAATCTTAAGTTAGTCTTTGGTGTTGACATGTTGCCCCGTAAAATAGGTTGTGATGAAAGATGACGAGCCGGTTGATTGTCAGTCATCCTGGGGTCAGAGGCTTTCGGTTGTTTCCCTCTTGGTGATAGGTACCACTTAGTCAGTCAGATTCTGTCCTGGGCCAGCAATCTGAGGATCTGTGGCTGAGCAGACTGGCAGAGGCCTTGACCAGAGCAGAGCGCCACCTCCTAAGCCCAAGAAGTCTGCTGGGACGAGCACTGTGGATTCTGCTGAGACCTGCCTGCTTGCAGGTGCCAGGTGACGTCACCACCCAAATGTGGTGTGTCATTTTGCTCGAGTGGGATTTGGAAAGGAGCTCTACAAATTATGAGTGATGAACTTGCACACTCTCACGTGGTGGTGCGGGCTGCCTGTCCACTCTGCCCCTCACAGCTGGCCCTAGGCAGACGGCGCCATCTGCTGGTAACTCGTCTCTGGCTTATTTGGAGTCCCTGCGGGAGTATTGGTCACCTTGGTCCTCTGCCCCCTATGTTTACCAAACAATATAAAGGCATTAGTCATAAAATTGCCTTAAAAAAATCCTCACATGTGTTCCATTATAGAGAAAGCACATATTTTCAAAGCTTTTGACACAAATTTGAAAATTTTAGAACAGTTGTACCAATTTATATCAGATATTGAAGTTTTAACCAGTTTTGATAGAAAGACTGCTAATCTACACGTTTTTGAAATAAAACTCTGATTTCAAAATTTTTGAAACGCACAAAGTTAAGAGTGGAACAGCGACCCCCCCACTTCCACTCAGCAGGTGCCGACTCGGCCACAACTTGTGCGTGTGCCCTTGTGGACCATTTAAGGTAAACGGTGGATACCATCCATGTCTGTACCCCTAAATATCTCAGCCCCTGCTCCTCCAAACAAAGATGTTTCCATGAGCGCACAGCATTATCCCACCATCGCCACGCTCAGTCTCGTGCTGGCACATGTCAGTTCCATACCCTGGTCTCCCCGGAGTTTCCCGAGCTTTCGTTCACAGCTGTTGTTTTTTTAACCAAGATCATGTGCTGCATTTAGTGGTTCTTTTTTTTTTTTTTGTCTCTTTTAGCTCAGGACAGCTCCCTCACCTTTTTGTCTCCATTTGTGGGCACATCCTCAGGACTGGGCAGGTCTGCCCAGAAGTCCTGTTCTGTGTCCCTTTGGGGAGACTCATTGTGTTCACTTGTCTCATGGCTGTCGATGTGACTCTCCACCTTTTGGTGGAGGTGTTTTCTGCCAGGTCTCTACTGTGAAGTTACAATTTTCCCTTGTAATTGACAGTCAGTATTGTGGCCAGTCTTCTGGGGCCATGTGCACTGCCGGTTTCTCATCACGCTGTCACTGGCTGGTGTGGCCATCCGCGATCCTTCTTGCCAGAAGCAGTGATTACTATGCCGGTCGCCAAATGGTGATGATCGAATTCCATCCTCTACATATTGTCGGAGTGCTACTGTAATTTAGAGCTCCCCTGCCCACCCCATTTATTCATGCGTTCATGTGTTGCTGTCAGCATGGACTCGCGGGTTTTTACTTGACCCCCTGTTCCCATCCCAGACTCAGCCTGTGAGAGCGCCTGCAAGCTGGCTTGTCTGTCCTTTTGACGATGCCCACAATTTTCTGAGCACCAGTTTCAGGCTTATCTTGTACTTGACCTGACCCAGCCCTGGAATCAAATCAGCCATTTCTCTGAGGAGTCCTGACTATTTTCATTGAGAATGGTATTTGTCAGCCAATAAGTAGGTGCTGAGTGCTCACTGCTGCTGGGTGTCATTGCTCCTAGGTCCTCCCAGTGGACACAGCAGGGAAAGTGTGTGTTTTCATGTACGTGTACCTGCATGTATGCATGTATATATGTGAGATACACAGATCTACATTTATTTCTCTATACTTGTGTATATTAAAAACCATGAATTCATACCGACAACTCTTGTTTCCAGCTGGTGGGTGGGGGCAAGCCACAGGGAAGACTTGGGAAGACTTATGACAACGTGTTCACAGGCTGGCCATGCTCGGAGAGGCCAGAGTACACAGAACTACCAGGCTGGGCTAGAGAAGTCCACCTGCTGCAGGAACTGCAGATGGCCATCTCTTTCACTGTGTCCACACTTAGAGTAGGTGGGGAGCTGCTGCGGAAGGGCAGGGGCCGGCAAAGGTCGGCCCTGGGACTTGATCTGCAAGGGCAGGTTGGACCAGATTTGCTCTTTGGAAAGGGAATGGGGGGAAGGAAGGCAAGAAAGAACAGAGGCCACAAGAGCTCCTACCCTGATCAAGGTGTGGATCATGGTGTGGATCATGGTGTGGGGCAGATCAGGGCACTCTGGGGTCACTGCCCGGGGACACGGGCAGATCGGGGCACTCTGGGGTCACTGCCCAGGGACACAAGGGCAGATCAGGGCACTGGGAGGAGGTCCAGGTTTTGGTGAAGACACTCAGTTTCAGGTTGCAGCTGTGGGGGTGGGGGAGTGGGCGTGTCTTTCAAGATTGGGAGTCTCAGAGGGCAGAGAGGGCAACGCCCTGATGACTACACATGGGCCCCTCCCTGGCAGGGGGGTTTCCAAGTCCTGCTGTCCCATGTGGGGCAAAGATGTAACGGCCACTTCAACAAGAAGGTGTCTTCAGACTGAAAGATGGAGCAGCCAACTCCCTGGGATGTAACGGAATTTATTATAGGGTAATTTACTTATGGGAAGACTGGGGTTGGAGCAGACAGGGGATCCAGCATTTTGTGCAAAGTATCCGCCCTCACCCCCCAGCACTCCTCTTAATGCGCTGTTTTATACTGTAACTCAGGTACTCACGGTAGACAAGACAAAGGGACACCAGGGGCCATCTCTCCTGACGGTCGATACTGTCACCAGTTTGATGTATATCTCAGTTGTCATCCTGGCCATCACCAACAAAAGTATTTATGGTTACATTTTAGAGACCACAGATGATCTTTAACTAGAAGGCTCTGATGTGCTTACTAAAGACGGTGAGGTTGGTCTAGGCCATAGCACAGAAGGACACAGAGATGGAGATGGTCCTGGTTCACATCTACATCTTGCACCGGGTCCTCTCCTCTCCCCTCCACATGGGGCCGTGCTCAGCCTCTCTTTTCCTTCACCCTCAGCTGCATTAACATGGCTGACCCCCCACCCCCACCCCCGGTCCTCCTCCACCAGCGTGAGTGACATCACTCGATTCTACTCTTGTCCTGCTGGCTGCTGCTCCTCATTCTGTGCTGGGTCTCCCAGCCTTCTTACATGGTCCCCCTCCTCTTTCTTCCTGGGCAATCCTCATGCAGTTTGGTGGCTTTATCTACTGCCTTAGGTCCTGGGGTTGCCTAATCAAGTCCCACTACCTGGGTGGATGGAAACAATAAGAACGGGTTTTCTCAGGGTCCTGGCAGCCAGAACCCAAAATCAAGACGTCACTGGGGACATATTCCCTCTGAAGGCTTGGGCCTTCTACCACCTGGCAGCCATACATCCTTGGCACATAGCACCGCTCCAATCTTTGCCTCCAATTCCCGTAGCTGTCCCCTCAGTGCATCTCAGATCTTTCCCCTCTTAAAGACGTGTGAGTCCCATGACCTGGGCCCCCCTCAATCCAAGATGGTTTCATCTCGAAGTTCTTAGTAATTATATCTGTAAAGATCCTCTTCCAAATCATGTCCCATTCACAGGCACCGGGAGTTTGGACTTGGGCATATCTTACATGATACAGTTCAACCCCCTCTGCACATACTAGCCACACCCTGATGATCACTGACTTTGTATTTCTGGCCTAGACTCATTTGTTCAGAATTTCCTCTTGGATTTCTGGGAAGCATCTCACACCTAGGATGTCCTGACTCTTGCTTTCTCTTCCAGGACACAGGACCTGCTCCTCGCCATCTGCTCCTCATCGGGACATGTGGCTCGGCTCTACCAGTTGCTCAGGTGGGAATGCTGGACCCTTCCCTGAGCCCACACCCAGCCCCAGGCCACCTGCAAACCCTGTGCTCATGGCCCCCCTTGCCCACACAGCCCCTGCCTGTCCATGGCAGCACCCCTCATCCTCTGTGTGTTCCCCAGTCTCACAGCCTGTCCTTAACAGTCAGAAGGACCCTCCTAAGATATGTCAAGTCACCCTTCTGCTCAGACCTTCCCAGGAACACCTGCAGGATTCACTATGGCCCATGAGAGTCTGTGTGAACTGGTCCCATGTCTCCTGCTCCCTTCCCTTCCTCCTTCCCCACTCTGCTCAGCTACATCAGCTGTTCCTGTGGGAGCTGCTGGTCCCCCTGCCTCCAGGTGTCACAGGCAGCTGACTGCTTCCCTGTCCCATGTTTCTCCCAGGCACTCACTGTCAGTGGCCCTGCCCCGAGTCATTTTCTGTCCCCACCTGGTTTTCCTCCTCTCAGCACCTTCTGACATTTACCCACGTGTTTTGACAGGGAAACAAGCCATGGTTCCCTTCCCTGTGTCACATGCAGACATTGCTCGGCCTCTCTGAGCACGCCTTTGTCGTTCCTGTCTGCGCTCCGGCCCCCTGTCCCAGCAGTCCCTGGGTGAGGTGCTTTTGGCCTCAGTGCCCTTAGCCCGTACCTTCTCAGAGAGCCTGCCCTGCCACACATTGGGGAGCCCCTCCCTCACCTCGCTCAAGACACCGTGTGTGCTGCCTGACCTCCCTCGTGTTTATGGCCCTGCAGCCCCTGGCCGCATCTGTCCAGGAGAGCAGGGCCTCCCTAGAGCAGTGTCCTGTATGTGTAGACACTCACTAGACATTTGGGCGAGTGAATGAATGAATCCAAATGGCTGAAAAATCTGACAGCAAATCAGGCCTCATGTAAGAGCAATAAGCATGTGATTGCCAAGTACGTGGGGTGATACTGAGTAGGATTTGGCTTATAGCACCAAGTTAAGGGTGATTTTTTCCTCCATGTAATAATAGGTATTTAAAAAACTAGTCCTGCCTGGTGTGGCTCAGTGGATTGAGTGCCGGCCTGTGAACCAAAAGTCACTGGTTCAATTCCCAGCCAGGACACATGCCTGGGTGGCAGGCAGGTCCCCAGTTGGGTGTGTGCAAGAGGCAAACGATCGATGTATCTCTCACACACTGTTGTTTCTCTCCCTCTCTTTCTCCCTCCCTTCCTTTCTCTCTAAAAATAATTTAAAAAAATTATATGGATGCTGTGGAATAGGGGGACAAAAGACGCACTGCAATTATTAACTGATGCTTTTCTGCTTTTGTTTTCCAGACACCGTTTGCTTGTGACCCAAGATGATTTGATGTTTTCCAGTAAACTCATTAACCATGATGGCTACACAGACTTTAAGCATAGACAGCTACCAAGATGGGCAGCAAGTGAGAGCCTGAGTTATGTGTTTGCGTTGCGGTCGGCTGAGCTGGTACTGAAACAGAGCAGTGCCTTGTGTGCTCCTAGTTCAGTTTCCCCGAGGCTGCAGGTTCACCTTCAGTGTGTATTGTGCGTTTATTTTATGTTGTTCAAATTACTTCCTGAGTGATACCAAGACTGCCAGTAATTTTGACTCCCTTAAATCATACTGTCGTGGGAATTCTCCATTTTAATATCAGTGTTAGCAAGTAGTGTTGCTTTTAAAGAAAAGCTGGTGTTCCCTGACCAGTGTGGCTCAGTGGGTTGGGTGACATCTCACACAGTGAAAGGTCACAGGTTCAATTCCCAGTCAGGGCACATGCCTGGATTTTGGGCTCTGTGATCCATCCCTGGTCGGGGCGCTTGCTGAAGGCAACCAATTGATGTTTCTGTGTCGCATCGATGTTTTTCTCCCTTTCTCTCTCCCTCTATTCTTCTCTCTCTAAAAATAAATAGAATCTTTTAAAACAATAAAGAAAGAAAAGCTGGGTGTTGTTGATAACCACAGGTTCCCATGTTGACAGTTGCCAATCTGAGTGGGAATTGTGTGGTTTCATATCCCTGGGTGTGAGCGGCAGGGGGACTGTTTTGATGTTTAAGTGGAGAGAGAGAGGGACATCTATTTGTTGTTACATTTATTTACAAACTCATTGGTTGAGTCTCTTATGTGCCCTGAGCAGGAATCAAACCCACAGCCCTGACATGTCGGATGGTGCTCTAACTACCTGAGCTACCCGATCAGGGTGTGGGTAGCTTTCTTGAGAGCTCTCCCACTGTAAGACCACGTTCTCCTTGAAGCCACCCAGGTGTGTTGTGTTCTGTGACCTGAAGATATTGCAGAGGAGGGGCTCACTGAGGCCTGTGCAGCCTCTCTTGGGACCTGAGGTCAAGGGAAAGTCCTGGGTGCTCCCAGTGGGGGCCATTCCTCCTCTTCCTTGGAGTCTGGGAGCTGATGTCCATTGAAGACATTCAGCTCTGCCTTTGCTGTCCGCCATCCCCACAGTCAGAAGGCAGGAACAGAACACCTGTGCCAGCAGCTCTCCTCGCCCTCCTTGAGGATTTTAGCGAGCACAGTCAGCTAATCAAATCCCAGTAGGGTCGACTCACCTGCAAGAGGTCACAGCCCCCCACTGGTGAGGCTCTAGGCAGGTCCCAGGTGGGCCGGTTCCAGGTAGGCGGGTTCCAGGTAGGTGATTAGGACCTCAGGCTGTGCCCCGGCCCATGGAGGCTCTCGAGTCTTTCCTGGATGGCCAGTTTTGCACTGTTGGTAGTTTGCTTGCTCTTGCAGAGATTTTGTTTTGTAGGCTTTGAAAAAAACTGTGTTTTTTGCTTCTTGTAGGAATTGAGGTAGGGAATCTGTTTCAGCCTACCCTTCCACCTGTAAGTTCCTTTGGTGTTTCCCAGTGACTTTGTTTCTGCCATACTGATGTAACGATGACTCCCTCTCTCCCCTTGCCAAGGCCCCCTCGAGGGCTCCCCCCACATTGCCCGGCCCCTCAGATTCCAGGCCCACCCCACAGCCCCTCTAGTGCTCTTACCCCACCCCAGCTCACCCACCTGCCTGCCCCACTCCTGGGCATCTCTCTGCCCTGTGGCCCTGGCCCTGCCCTTCTCTCCTCTTCTGTGGGCAGCAGCTTGGCCAGCCCCTTGCTGCCCTGCAGCTCTTTGCCTAAGTCTTTGCCTTTCTGCGAGCGCTCCCCTGCCGGCCCTACTTATCGCTGCAGCTCCCTCTGATCTTTTTTTCCTTCCTAGCGGTGATCACCTTCTGACATTCTGTTACACGATGGCCTTCTGTGCTCGCTTCTGTCCGTCTTCTTCCCTGCCTGTGCTCTGATGCAGCCGAGCATCCAGCGCAGTGCTGGGCACAGCAGGAGGGGTGGGCAGGGGTGGGCGTTCACCACCTGATTTTTCTAGCTAAGCACTTCCTCACGACATGGAAAACTCTGTGAGAACATTATTTTAAATAAGTACTTAGTATTATTCAGTATAGATATACCGGATTTAGGTGGCCACTCCTCTGAAGTTGACCATTTAGCTATCCCTTTTTTCACAGTCATTGAAAAAGAAACCTTGAAATATATACCTGGAGGCTTTTCTGTAATGTCAGATTTCCCTGCAGAAAGACTGTGTTTGAGTGGGCTTGAGTTACTTCAGTGCTTTGTTTTGCTTTTTTTAAGAGAGAGAAACAATTTCCCAAGTACATTGTATCATTTAGAGGTTGCAGAATGGAAGTGTCCTCGTTATCGGACTGTTGGAGAGCCTGGGTCTGCAGATCCCTTGGCCGAAGCCCCTGGGTGTCAGGGTGGGGTTCATGATGGGCTCTCCCATCTCCTGGGGACGAGTCCCCCACCCCAGCTCATCCAGCAGGCTGCTTCCCTGAGGCGTGGCGGCTGGGTTTGGACAGAAAGGGAGGCGACCTGCTCATGGGTGATTACAGGTTTACTGCGGCAATTCTTTTTGTAAGCTGAGTTCTTTACATTTAAGCATTTAAATGCTTTTTACCTGACTTACCAACACAGCTAGTTTAAAGCAATTTAAATGATAATATTTTGAATATTTTCTGTTATACTTAATACTATTGTTTTAAACACAGCAAGCTGGTCTTATTTTCTAAATACAGTGACTTTTAAAAAAAATTTCTAGTTTATGTATTACTGAAGTTTGAGGGTAGATAGGGGAGAATTTCAGCCCTGTCACAGACCTGTAGCGTATTGGGTATGAGTTGTTCCTGTGACTGGGTCAGAAGAGCTTGGACGATTTGTTTATTCCTCTCTTACTGTGATGCTTTCAGCACGAGGCTACCCTGTGGGCAGGACAGAGTCCGACTGCATGTGGACCAGTTCCCGTCAGTAGTGTGTGGTGGTTATGACTTTGGAAATCATAAGCATTTCACAGATATCAGTTCTCTTTGTTTTTAAATGATTTGGGAACTTGATCTTTAACCACTTTTAAACATTAAATTAAAGAGGAGTCTGTGGTTAGCATTTGTTTGTTTTGGTGCCAGTCACATAGCTGGCAGTTTGCCATTCCCCCCTTGCCTGTTGCATTCCTGCTTGAGAGTAGAACATTTAGTAGTCATTTGTTTCCTGTTCAGTAACAAAAACTATCCTCCCTTCACAGATGCAAGTAGTAACAGAGTTGAAAACGGAGCAAGACCCCAACTGCTCTGAACCTGATGTGGAAGGAGTGAGCCCTCCCCCTGTGGGGTCCCAGACACCGATGGATGCAGACAAGCAGGCCATTTATAGGTAGTGGAGAGACGGGAAGCGCGTGGGCTGTAAGGGGGTCATGAGAGTGGAAAACTTTGTTAAAGGGGACATTGGAGTGTGGGCAGGCAGAATGAGGTGTGACATGATAACTGCTGGCGTGAAGATATTTTCAGATTCAGATGTTATTCTGCATGTTAGTCTACCTTGCAAAAAATAGTTTTCAGGCCCAGATGATTTTACTGGAGAATTCTACCAAAGTTATAAAGAAAAAAGCAGCAAGTCTACACAGTCTGGTCCAGAAAATAGAAGATGAAGGAAGGAACGCTTCCCAATTCACTTTACAAGTTGAGCATCACTCTGGTACCAAAGCAATAGGAAAAAAAATGTATAGACAAGTATCCCTCATGAATTTGGACATAAAAATTACCAGTAAAATATTAAGAAATTGAATCCAGCAACAACAAGTAATAGACTAATACTAGAGTGATAAATAGTGTCTGAGTGGAGTTTATCCCAAGACCAGTTATAGTTAGTTCGCCTTTCAAAGATCAACCAGTGAGACCCACAGTACGATCGTATGAAGTGATGTAAAAGAGCATTTGACAAACTCAGCAGCTAATTATCATTAAAAACTGTCAGCAGAAGGGAACTTCCATACTGATGAAGGGAAACTACAAAAGCCCGCAGCTCACACCAGACTTGATGGTGAGAGACTGACTGCTTCCCACCAGGACTGGGGCCGAGGCGGAGCTGTCCACCCTGACCCCCTGACTCAGCACTGTAAAGGACCTCCTCGCCAGTGCAGTGAGACGAGAAAAAGAAAGGAAGAAGCGAAACGGGCTCAGTGTACAGACGACATGATTGTCTACATAGACATCCGAGCATCTACCAGAAAACTTCCGGTACATAAAGAGTTTAATAAGGTCACAGGTTACCTGCACCACACAGAAACCAGTCCTATTTCTATACCAGTAACGAGCGATCAGAAACAGAAATTAAGAAGACAGTACGTTTACAGGAGCTCCAAAGGATCTTAGGCATGAACCTAGGCCTATAAATTGCTGATGCACCAGAGACAACCTAATAAATGGCAGGACACACCATGTCCACGGATCGGAAGGCTCAGTTTCATAAAGTTGTCAGTTTTCCTAAAATCGACCTCTAGACCTAATGCAATTCCAGTGAAGTTTTGGCAGGATGTTTTTGTATGTATAGACAAGTTAGTTCTAAATTTTATATGGGAGTCAAAAGACCGAGAACTTTTTTTCTTTTAGTTGACTAGATCGACAAGAACAATTTTGCAAAAGAATAAAGGAGTCAATCTGTTTGATCATAAGATTTGCTGTCACATCACAGTAATTAAGACATTGTGACGTTTGTGAGGGAATAGACACATAGATTAATGCCACCAATAGTCTAGAAGTAAATGTACACACATATGACTCAGCTGATCTTTAGCAAAGGCCCAAAAACAATTCAGAAGGGAAAAGGCAGACTGTCCAACAGATGGTGTTGGAACAATCGGGCATCCGTACACAGCAACAAGGTCCTTGACCCACTCTTCCATCTAACATAAAAGTTCACTCGAAATGGACCATAGAGCTAAATGTCAATTTTAAAACTAAAATTGGCGCGTCCATTACGGTGGAACATTATTTAGTCATAAAAAGGAATGAGACACTGACACCTGTTACAGCATCAGTGAGCCTTGAAAACATCACACTAAGTGGAAGGTGCCAGACACACAAGGCCACACGTTATATGGAATGTCTGGAGTTGGCAAATCTACAGAGACTCAAAGCAGATTAGTGGTGGCCTGCAGCTGGGGCTTGTGGGTAAAATGGAGAGTGGCTGCTAATGGCTACAGGGTTTCTTTTAGGGACGACGAAAATGTTCTAAATTGACTGGTGATGGTTGCACAACTCTGTGACTGTACTAAAAGTTATTGGATGGTAAACTTGGAGTGGATGAATTACATGCTGTGTGAATTTCATCTCAATGAAGCTGATAGGTCAAATAGTGCCTGCATACATACATACAGAAACATGCAAATGTAGAGCATCCATATTTTCTTCTTTCCCCCCCAGGCATCCACTCTTTCCATTATTAGCTTTGTTGTTTGAAAAATGTGAGCAATCCACGCAGGGCTCAGAAGGCACAACTTCTGCCAGTTTCGATGTGGACATTGAAAATTTTGTAAGGAAGCAAGAGAAGGAAGGAAAACCCTTCTTTTGCGAAGACCCGGAAACTGACAATTTAGTGAGTAAAATAAATATTTTATTTCTTCCACATTTACAATCTGGTCAGTAAATTTTAAACTTCGACTTAGAACTTGAGACTGTTTGCAGTCCTGCTAGAGGGGAGAATAGTGCACTTCGTGAAACAACTTGTGTGTGTGTGAGACTTGACTGTCTTCTGGCTGTCTCTAGCTGCCCTTTCCCTTGGTGGTTAAGCTGGTTTCAGCCTGCATCCCAAATGGACCAGAGGATCCAGTTCTCTCCTGAACACTTGGAGAGTTCATTGGCATTGGCCTTGCTTCTCAGGCAGTGTGTCTGTGCCCCACCTCAGTCCTTGGCTTTCCCTTGATCGTGGACATGTGACTTTACAGGACAGCTCTATCTTGAGGCTCGCACTGGTTTGTGGTAGGTGACAAAATTCACTAAGACTTGGGGAGGCCCCACCAGCACAGAGCAGGGGGAGGCTTGACACAGGTCCCCGGGGCCCCTCACTACCTCCCACGGCCTTTCTGCCTGGAGCCAGCCTGTCTCACCTCAGTGCCCTCCTCCCAGGTGCAGGGCTCTAAAGTACAGGGTTCTCTGTGCTTTCGGGAGGAAACGGAGAATTCTTTGGAGGTAACGTCAGTGCTGCGTCCGAGGGGAGCGGTGCCATTCAAGTTGGGGCACTGTCAGCGGTGTCTGGGCCCTCGCTGGACTCCTGTTAAAGCCTGCTAGCTCCCAGACCAAAGCCTTTGTCAGGCCCGGGTCAGCAGAAAAGGGTCTGGGGAAATCTTTTTCCTGAATAAATTGTCTGGGTCTCAATTGTTGCTATTGTTTTTTGAATTTCTCATTACACCCTTATAACCTAATAGATTTTATAGGTGAGTTGTTTGACTTTGAGTCTGTCTCCTCATCTTGGAAATGGGGCTGGCAGGGCCTGCCCTTTTGGGCTTAGAGCTAGAAGCTCTCTCTGCCTCTGAATCTCTGTGTCCCAGGCAGCTATCAGCTAGTGGGGAGCAAGAGTGACCCCAGTGGTCCCGGGCTGGCAGGGACCAAGGGTCTCCTGACTGGTGTGAGAGCCCAGGGCCTACTGGGCTGGATGCTCGGTATTCCTCGTTATTGACGGACTGACTGATTCATTCCACAAGTACTAGATATTACTATGCCAAGGTCATGGCTGAAGTAGCTGAGCTTTGGGGTGTGAATGCACAGGCTGGTGCTGCTCATGGTAATGGTTTTATTATCAGTGTTAGTTATAATATCTACTGCTATGGGACAAAATTTGGTCAATTAATATGAAATCATGAAACACAGAAAAACCCTAAGAGAACATCTTTAGGATCTAGAGCTAGGCAAACAGAACTTAGGCTTGACACCAAAAGCATGATCCAGAAATTTTATCAAAATGAAGAACCACCTATGAGGGGTCTGGATCCACCCTCACTTATGGATGAAGAAAAGGGAGCTGACAGGCAGTCGGTATCTTGCCTGAGGGGTGGCGAGGCAGGGGTGAAGCTGGCTGAGGCCCGGCCAGTCCTGGCGCTGTGCTTGCTGAGGTCAGCACTGGCAGTGTGCACATCGGAGGGAGCCGAGATGCCAAACCGCGGGGAAGCAGTGCTGGAACGACTGGGCATGCTGCACAGCGTCCAATGTCGTTCCACTTCTCTCGCCGGTGGTACACGTGGTGATGGCTGTACAGGGTGCAGGCCAGCAACTGAGAGTCGCTGCTTGGTGGTAATTGTAACTTGACATCATGCTACCTTTTCTTGTCTGAAAGTCTTCATTTTCTCTGCTTCCAGATGGTAAAAGCAATCCAGGTTTTGCGTATTCATCTTCTTGAGCTGGAAAAGGTTAATGAGCTCTGCAAAGATTTCTGCAGTCGCTACATTGCTTGTCTAAAAACGAAGATGAACAGTGAGACTCTCCTGAGTGGAGAGCCTGGAAGCCCGTATTCCCCTGTCCAGTCCCAGGTATTTACATTCGGGCCCTGCCCCACTTCCTGGTTGCTGTCACGTCTGCAAGGATGAGCCCTGTCGGTCCCAAGGCCACCAGCCCGTTCAGCATTGTGAGGCTGTCACAACGGCTCCTACTCAAAGGTCCTCCAGGTCCCCGACCCGAGTCTGGGCTGATTGTGAATGAGGCCCGTGGTTCTGGAGTTCCATCCACTTTTGCTTTTCTCACAATATATTTAAACATTGTGGGAATATACACATGTCACGAAATTTACCCTCCTAACCATGCTTAAGCGTACAGTTCCGTGGTACTAAGCACATGCACATTGGTGCACAGACACCTCCACCATCCACTCCCAGAACTTTCCATCTTCCCAAACCGAAACTCCCCTAGGGACCTTATGTAAGGGGAATCATTTGTCCTTTTGTATTTGGCTTATTTCACCAGGGTAGTGTCCTCAGGGTCCCTGCACAGTGGAGCCCCGTGGCACTGGAACCACATGACAGCTCGCAGTGCCGTTCCCGTGGGTGTAGCCTGTGCCTCCCTGGTGGTCCATGGAGTGACCACCTTCCCATGTACTCGCTTCCCATCTGTATGTCCTCTTTGGGAGGAGGTCTTCTTGCATCTTTTGCCCAGTGTCTAACTGGGCCACTTTTAAACTGTTGACTTTTGTGAGTAGTGTAGGTACCAGTCCTTTATTGGGTATACAGTTTGCAAATATTTTCTCCAAGTCTGTAGCTTATTTTTCTCTACTCTTAACAGGGTCTTTTGCACAGCAAGCATTTCCCCCAGTCTTTATTTTATTTATTTATTTATAATAATTTTTTAAAAGATTATATTTTTTCCATTTTTTAAATTGTATTGTTGTTCAAATACAGTTGTCTGCCTTTTCCCCCCACCTCTCCCCCCAACCCCAGCCATCCCCACCTCCCTCCCCTGATTCCACCACTCCTTGGTTTTGTCCATGTGTCCTTTACAGTTCCTGAAAATCCTTCACCTTTTCCCCCCCATCATCCCCTCCCATCTCCCCTCTGAGTACGGTCCATTTGTTCTTAATTTCAATGTCTCTGGTTATATTTTGCTTGCTTGTTTGTTTTTGATTAGGTTCCAGTTAAAGGTGAGATCATATGGTATTTGTCTTTAACTACCTGGCTTATTTCACTTAGCATAATGCTCTCCAGTTCCATCCATGCTGTTGCGAAGGGTAGGAGCTCCTTGTTTCTCTCTGCTGTGTAGTATTCCATTGTGTAAATGTACCACAGTTTTTTGATGCATTCATTTACTGATGGGCACTTAGGTTGCTTCTAGCTATTGTAGGTGAGTAGGTTCTTTTGGATTGGTGTTTCAAGGATTTTATTTATTTTCAAAGAGAGGAACAGGGAGGGAGAGAGGGAGAGAAACATCAGTGTGAGAGAGAAACATTGATCGGTTGCCTCTCACATGGGAACCTGGCTCACAACCCAGGCATGTGCCCTCACTGGGAATCTCACCAGTGGCCCTTCACTTTGTGGGATGATGCCCAACCCATTGAGCCATGCCAGTCAGGGCTATGTATTTATTTTTATTTTTTATTTTTTTATTTCTCATCCACCCAACCTGCTCCCTTTTAGCAACCATCAGCTTGTTCTCTATATCCATGTGTCTGTTTCTGTTTTTGTTGTTGTTGATTCATTTGTCCTTTTAGGTTACTCATGTGGTATTGGTCATATTTTTATTCGCCATAATGCCCTCCAGGTCCATTCATCTCCGATAGCAAGATTTCATTATTTTTATTGCTGAGTAATATTTCATTGTATATATACACCACACCTTTTTTATCCATTCATCTACTGATGGATGCTTGGGTTGCTTCCATGTCTTGGCTGTTGTAAATAATGCTGCAGTGAACATGGGGGTGACTCTACCTTTTGAATCAGCATTGTTTTTTCGTGGGCTCAATACCCAGAAGTGGAGTTGCTGAATCATATGGCAGTTCTATTTTTAATTTTTTGAGAGTCTCCATACTGTTTTCCACAGTGGCTGCACCAATTTACATTCCTACCAACAGTGCTTGAGGGCTCCCTTTTCTCCTCATCCTCACCAGCACTTGTTGTTTGTTGATTTATTGATGATGGCCATCTGATAGGTGTGAGGTGACATCTCATTGTGGTTTTAATATGTATATCCCTGATGATTAATGATGTTGAGCATATTTTCATGTGTCTGTTACCCATCTGTATGTCCTCTTCAGAAAAATGTCTACTCAGGTCCCCTGCCTGTATTTTAATCGAGTTGTGTGTGTGTGTGTGTGTGTGTGTGTGTGTTTTGTATGAGTTCCTGATATATTTTGGATATTAACCCTTTATCAGATGTAGCATTTGTGAGTAGCTTCTACTGTTTGGTAGGTTGTCTTTTTGTCTTGTTGAAGAAAAGCATCAGGTTTTCTTCACTGTGCAAAATCTTTTTAGTTTGAGGTAGTCCCATTTGTCTATTTTTCCCTTCAGGAGATATATCCACAAAGATATTACTAAGGTCAATGTCCAAGAGCTTACTACCTGTGTTTTCTTCCAGGAGTTTTATGGTTTCAAATCTTATATCTAAATCTTTAATCCATTTTGAGCTTGTTTTGTAAAGGGTCTAAATAAGTGGTCCAATTTAATTTTTTTTGCATGTATCTGTCCACTTTTTCCAACAACAGTTATTAAAGAGATTGCCTTTCTCCTATTTTATATGCTTGCCTCCTTTGTTGTAGATTAATTGACGGTATAAGCGAGGATTTATTTCTGGACTTGTTATTCAGTATCTTTTAATGTTGATAATTCCTATTTATCAACTTTTCTTTTTATTTGTTGTGATTTTGGTGTCAAGTCTAAGAACTCTTTGCCTAGCCCTGTGTCCCAAAGATTTTCTCTGATTTTTTTTCTAAAAGTTTTATATTTTACATTCAAATCCATGATTGCTTCCGAGTTCACTTTTGTATAAAGTGTGAGGGTTTTGACTGAGGCTCTGTGTCTGCCTGTAGACATCCCGCTGCTCCAGTGCCGTTTGTTAAAAAGGCTCCTTCTCCGTTGAGTCATGTCTGCACCTTCGTCAGAAGCTGGTTGGGCATCTGTGCAGGTTACTTCCGTCCCACTGGCCCGTGTGTCCGTGCCGTCTGGTCTTGGTTACTTCAGCTGTGTGTTAAGTCTCAAAACTGGGTAGATTGAATCCTCTCACTTGGTTCTTTTTCAAAATATTCTTTCTCAAAATATTTTAGCTATTTCTAGTTCCTTTGCCTTTTCCTATAAATTTTAGAATAATCTTGTCTATATCTACAAAAAATGTTACCGAGATTTTGATAGGAATTGCATTAAATGTGTCGGTCATTTTGGGGAGAATTGACTGACGTCTTGGCCGTGTTAACTCTTCAGTGCGCACATGGTGTGCCTCTCCGTTCATTTACCCTCCTGTGATTCTTTCGTTAGTGCTTTATCATTTTCAACATGAGTCCTGCACGTGTGTTTTTAGAATTACACCTAAGTATTTTGGTTTTTTTGAGCAATTGTAAATGGTATTATATTTTTAAAACTTCATTGTCCATAATATTTTATAGAAATACAGTTGGTTTTTTAATATTTTTCTTGTATCCTGTGGCCTTGCTGAATTCACTTACTGGTTCTAAGGAGGTCCTTTATGTAGATTCCTCAGGATTTCCTACCTGTTCAGTTATATCATCTACAAATAGGACAGTTCTATTTCTTCCTTTGCGATCTGTGTGCTCCTAATTTTCTTGCCTTGTTGGCTAGAACAGGGGTGTCAAACTCATTTTCACCCTGGGCCATATCAGCCTTGCGGTTGCCTTCAAAGGGCTGAATGTCATTTTAGGACTGTATAAATGTAATTACTCCTTAACAGTTAAGTGAGAGCTTGGTGCTGCCGCCGGGTAGAAACAAAGTGCCGTGCTGGGTAAAACAAGGTGGAGGGCCGGATTTGGCCCGCGGGCCCTGTGTTTGCCACCTGTGGGCTAGAACAGCCAGTGCTATCTGAATAAGATTGGTGAGGGCTGGCATCCTCTGCTTGTTCCCAATCTTATGATGAGGAAAGTATTCAGCCTTTCACTATTAATTTTAATTTTAATGGTAGTTTTTCTCCCCCTACGTGCTCTTTATCAAGTTGCGGAAGTTCCCTTCTATTCCTATTTTTCTGGTAGTTTTTATTACACTGAGTTTTGTCAAGTGCGTGGATTGAAATGATTATGGGTTTTTGTCTTTTGCCCGTCAGTATGGTGGGTCACATCGAGGGTTTGAACACCGAGCGTGCCTTGGGTCCCTGCAGTAAACTGCACTTGGTCATGGCATGCAGATCTTTTTCAGTGGATTCCTGGACTCGGTTTGATAATATTTTGTTGAGCATCTTTGTGTCTGGATTGAGGGATACTAGCCCGTGGCCTTCTTTTCTCGAACGGTCTTAGTCTAGGTTTGGTGTCAGGAAGCACAAGCTTCAGAAAACAAGCTGGAGAGTATTCCCTCCTCTTCTGTTTTTTGGTAGGGATTCGAATTGGTATTAATTGCTCTCTAAATATTTGATAGAATTCTCCAGGGACACCAACTGGACTGGAGATTTCTTTTTTGGAGGTTGTTAAATTATGAATGTAGTTTCCTTAATAGTCATAGGGCTATCCAAATTACCTACTTCAACTGGATTTTGTCTGCTACGTCAAGTTTACGTGTTGAGTTCACAGTATTCCTCTTCTCCTTTGACATCTGCCAGGTCTGCCGTGATCACCTGCTTCTGGTAGTCGTGACTTGTTTCTCCCTTTTTTCTGTCAGCGGTGCGAGAGGTGTGTTAATGTGTCGATCTTATCGAAGAACTTGTTCTTTCTTCACTGTCCTTTTTCTGTTTTCCGTTTCATTGTTGTCTGCTTTGATCTTTATTGTTTCCTCCCTTTTGCTTGCTTTGATTTTATTTTGTTCCTCTTTTTTTTTAGGTTTTTGATGTGTTAGCTTGGATTATTGATTTGATGGCTTAGCTTTATTCTGACCAAGTTAATGTAGCCTACTTTGTGTGCACCTGCCAAAGCTTGCAGAGTAACCGCCTCTGGGTGATGGCCACTGCGCTACTTACCTGCTCAGATACCTGGGTGCCTGCATGGGCCAGACCCCAGGCTACATGCCGGGTGTAGGGATCCCTTCCCTTACCAACCACCAAGCCAGCCATCAGTCAGTGCGTAAATTTGCCTGTTTGGCTCTAGCGTCAGATGAGTAGACTCTCCGACGTGCCATTCACATGTTTATGTGGAGTGTGCTGCAGGCCAGGCCTAGGCCCAGTACTCCACATGCATGCACACACAGTGAGATGGGGCTCGGACATGTGTGTGCTGACATCAAGGGGGTGCAGAGCTGTGAGCCTGGGGTGGCTCCCATCTCCACGTAGAACCTTCCAAACCTGTGGCATACTCTTCCGAAAGTGCTCATCTTGTCAAGGAGGCTTTGGTTCTTGGAAAATCAGGAGCCCGAGCCAAATTGAGTGGAGAAGGTGTGTGAGGAGAGGAGGTGGTCTTGGTCTCCAGGACTGTAAGGTGCGGCTAATATGTGACGAGGTGGAGGATAGTCTTTTGGAAGCCACTTGAAACTGCAACTTAGTATTGACCATCACATCTGATATTCAGTCAGCCGTGTTCCCTGGTTTCCAGATGCGTAGAGCCTGTCTCAGAGAAGGCTTGCCAGCTGACTGTGGTCTTTGCCTCAAGCGTCTCCTTTGGCAGTGATGCCATCATGCCACTTGTTTGGGACTTTTCACCCTGGGTGTTCTGTTCCTAACAGCCCTCCCCTGTGTGTTTCTGACTTACAGCAGATTCAAAGCGCCATCACGGGCACTCTCAGCCCCCAAGGAATCGTGGTGCCTGCATCTGCGCTGCAGCAGGGAAACGTAACCATGGCAACGGTGGCAGGTATGGCGATCGATGGAACGACACCTTTCCCTGAGTTGTGTAGGAAAACTCCTTCATAGTAGAATAGAGATACACACAAATACAACTTTTAATTCCAGTTACCTAATAGGAGTCCCCAAATCTAGGCCTCTATGAATGCTTGTTTCTTGTTAATTCTCATGACAAATACTTTATACATGCTGTGTTTTCCTACCAAAAAATGTTAGGAAGAAAGGTTTTATATAGGAGTTGAAACTTTATAGCAAAAACTAATTGTAATTTTCAAATACCAGTTTTTAACTGTTCTCTTAGCAGCGCCTGGGAGATACTAAATTGTGTCATTAATTGATGGCAAGCAAATACAAATGCATCTTAGTCTTGGTTTAACTTGTGTAATAAAAACCATCACACGAGGGGGACGGATTCTTGAGTTCTCTGGTGCAGCTAGAACATTGCAGATACAAGAGCATCATGAAGATAGAAGGAGAGGGAGAAATTCACGCTAAAAAAAATCCATGTCGCAGCACAAAGGGAAGCCTCCACGGAAAGTAAAGCACACTTGATCAGAAAGAGAACTACAGTAAAAATATTTGTCATCTGACACCTCTGCCAAGTCCTTTGATGTGTGCTAATTGTGGGGAAAAGTAGAAAGTATAGGTGAGCGCAAGGCATGGAAGTGCAGGCCCCTGAGCTGGCCGTGCCCTGTGCGCCGACGGCGAGGACTGCAGGGGTGTCCGTCAGCACAGTGCCGCCTGGGCACTGCTTGTGCTGTGGGTTGGTTTGGTGGTTTACAGTGACAGTGACGAGTTGGCTAACAAAGTATCGATCGTTTGAAATGATGTAAAAAGCTCATCAGCCCTGGCCAGTATGGCTCAGTTGGTTGGAGCATCATCTCGTAACCAAAACGTTGCAGCTTCGATTCCCAGTCAGGGCACATAACTAGGTTTCAGGTACCATCCCCAGTCTAGGTGTGTGCGATTCCTAGTCCAGGCGTGTACGGGAGGCAACCTGTCGATGCTTCTCTCTCACATCGATGTTTCTCTCTCTCTTTCTCTGTCCTTTCCTCTCTCTAAAAACAATGGAGAAAAACTGGGTGAGGATTAAAAAAAAGTTCATCAAACTAGAAATTTTATTCATTTCATAGTGTAGTGAGAAGATTGGTTTTAAGCCATTGAGACCTAAATGTAGTTTTTTTCTTCTGCCCTTTTGAGGTGGCACAGTTTATCAGCCTGTCACAGTCGTCACTCCACAAGGCCAAGTAGTGACACAGGCATTGTCACCAGGGACGATCAGGATCCAGAACTCCCAGGTGAGTATGCCCTTCCCTCTGGCAGGATTGGGGGTGCTGGTGCCTAGGTGTGGGTGTCGGGGTGTGGGCAGGCTGCGGCCACTATCTCGGCGTGAAGGCACTTACCTCAGACTCACTGTCATGCAGCAGCCTCCAGTTAACCTGAATGTAGTGTTTTGTTCCTTTTTCACTCTTCATCTCTGTGACTGTAAAAAAGTCGCCAAGTTCAGAAGTCTAAGGAGACAGGAAAAAAGTCACCCATTACCCTTTCCCTCGAGCAACACCTGTTGTCCAGTCGTGCACTTGGCTCTGAGCCAGGAGACTTGAGACCACGGAGCTGCACTCCCTTCCTCCCCCAGGTCACCGCAGATCCTCAGGCAGATTTTTCGGACCTTGACCAGCTGGCCCACACCTCCAGCGTGAGAGTGTTGGTTGGGCTTTGGTCTGTGCACTCTGAAAAGCTCTCCGTGGCCTTCTGGTGTGCTCCTGTTGAGCCAGAGCAGGGTTCAGGGTGCCTGGGGCACTTGCTTAATGCCCCGCCACACCCTGAGGAGAAACCTGAGAGAGGGCTCCCCCTTGCCCTCTCGCACCGGGCAGCTTTCAGAGCAGCAGCAACAGAGCTAAAAATGCAGTGACATGCCATGACCTTAGGATTGCCCCATCTTCTCTGTGTCTTTGGTAAAATGTGATTGGACTTGGTGGTCCCCAAGACCCCTCTAAGTTTTGGACTTGCATGCACACATTTTTTGCATTTAGCTGGGTTTAAATCAGGGACAGTGTTTCTGTTCCCTATTCTCGTTGAAGAGCATTGATTGCTTCTGTGTGTCATTTCCTTGCCTTTCTACCTCTTTGAGGCCCTACCTTGGGGGCGTGGGTGTGTGTTTCTCCCCAGACTAGTCACTGTTTTTCTTCTTTGCTCAGTGTCCCTGGTACCCATGGCCAAACCCTCCAGTATTCTTAGTGATTCCCCAGAGTGCAGTGGTCTCCCATGTCCAGGCTGCTGTCTGCCCAGGCCCCGCATGGGGATGTCCTTGGACTTCCCTTTGATGTCACCCTGAGGACGCCCATCTGTTGGAGCCCACATTCGCTGCTTTCTTGGCCTGGGAAGTACATTGTGTTGCGACTTGATTTTGGTCCCGGTACTTGATAGGCCATGTGTGTGCAGGTGCAGCTCCAGGTGAGGCGCACTTCTGCGGCGGCAGGGCGGCATCCATCTGTGGGTCCCAGTGCCGCGCTGCCTCTGGCGGGGTGGCCGTCAGCTCTGTTTTCTAACCGTGGGTTTCCCCTCTTTTGGGTGCTTCTCTTTGCTCACAGTTTTTGGTGCTGAGCACTGCCGAAGGACCTCGTCGTTTTTGTTCGGGACATTTCCTTCAACTCCCCAACTGTGTGCTTGCTTTCTGAGAGATTTCCTTTTCTCTTCCAACCCCTCTATAAAGTTTAAATTTTTCAGCATAGTTTTAGTTTCTTACACTGTTCTTTGCCCCCTGTGCATCCTATTTTTGGCTCATGGTGGTTGAAGTTTTCATTGGTTTCTGCATTCTTTGTGTTTTCTCTGCATCTCAGAGCATATTCACTTTGCTGTCTGCTTTTTGTGATGGAGGCTTTCAAGGGCTTGGGGACCCTTGGCTGCCCTTTCAAATGCAAACATGCGGCACTAGTCAGGGAGCCCAGTGCCCTGCTGTGGCAGGCTGGTTTTTCACTGGCCGACTCCATGCTCTGTCAGCTCTCAGTCCTTGCTTCCTCAGTTTCTCTGGTGAAAGGCTCTGAACTCTGCTTGGGCAGAAGCAGAGTGGCAGGGGCAGGAGTGACCTGGAGTCTCCCATTTTGTGTGCAGACTTTCTTCACCCCTCTTTCTAGCCCTGCCCTCACTCCCAGCCTCCGGCCGTGTGCATGTGCCGAGTCTGCAGCCTCTGTTCTGTTTCTTTGGGAAAGAAACTCCGGGTTTCCTGCGGGGATTGGGTGGAAAGGTCATCTACAGAGAATGATGGGGGCAAGTTGGGGTCTCGCTGCTTCTTAACTGGACTTCCAGCCAGGTTCCTAGGCTTTTACAGCCACTGCCCCTACCCAGTCCCCAGCTTTGCTGGAGTCCAGTAGGGCCTGTCGGGCCCTCAGTTGCTTCCTGTCTCTTCGTGAACCCACAGGGGCTTTACCCCCGCATGAAAAAGCAGCACTGAAGCACAATCGAGTGTCACGAAGCATGTCACACACATGGAGTGGAGACAGGTGGACGGGCAAGCTGAATGTTGGCCCTGTACTTTGGAGTCAGTTTTGAAAGTTCACTCTCCCTTCTCTTTCCTGTACGCGGACATGAGCATAGAGGCAGTGCCTCGTACCATTCCCTTTCAGTCCTTCGACAGACAAGCAAATACATTCCAAAACCAGTTACGCGCCTAGTAGTAATCTTGGGTTTGAAGACGTTGCAGATACCATTAGTTTCTTAATGTCACCTTCAAGCCATGACTTCGATGTCTGTTTAGATGATGGAGTTCAGGCTTTTTTAGAATATGTCCAAAATGATGTAAATCCAGAGGAAGTACAAATAGTATAGTGAAAACCCTTCCAAATTGAACTTGCAAATCCTTAATCTACATTTGTGAGTATGTTATACTGAACTCAACCTACAGAAGCTGATGTTCGTTTACTTATAAAGCTAGATGCCCCCATAACAGCAGAGCGACAGCAGGGATGTCCCTGCCGTGTCTACACTGAGGCCCCAGCAAGCAGTGCAGCCGGCCCTCGAACAGTGTGGGTTTGCGTTAGGTGAAGGCCGCATAAGTGGACCCGCTCATTCAAACCCATGTTGTTTGAGGGTCCAGGGCATCCGTTTCTTCCCTGGTCCCTGCAGTGACCACTGTGACACCGTCTCTGTAGGTGCACCGGGAGTGAGAGGCTATGCCTGGGTAGCGTGCCGGGGCCCAGCAGGGCCTGAAACACCATCTTTCCTAGGTTTGCGTGAGACACTTACCTAGGGAGTGTTGTGCACGTCCCCTCCTGTCGAAATGGAGCTACGGCAAGTGCTCCCTGCTTTTCTCGGGCGAGGGAAGCTCGGTTTCCAGTGGCTGCCGAGGCTAGCTCCTCAGCCTTCGCCTTGGGATCCCTTGGTCTGCCCTTCGTGTGTTGCTGTTTCCTTCCCTGCTGTTTAGCTGGCATGGCCTCCTCTAGTTGGGGGTCCTTTCAGCTCCCCTGTCCATTCTCAGTGGTTGCTTGAAATCTCCTTTAGGCTAGGAATTTGGGTGTCACGTCCATTCCTAGAGGAAGCAGGATGGTGAGTGAGAGACATGGGACTCACCTGTCTGCAGGTGAGCAACTCGGGGGCCTTCCCAGCATCCATCCCATCTGCCTTGCCAGGCAGGGGCCTCTGCCTGGCTGGGACGCCGTGGCGAAGGTAGCTGAAGGCGGGGGGAGCCACAGCCTGCAGTCGACGTGTGCCTCTGCTGCCAATAAGTCATTGATGGCTAAGATCCGTGGTTATTTTCTCCAGCAGAAGTCGCGAACGACCTGGGCACGTCGTGATTCCGTGTGCTTTCTAACATCAGCTTTCCATTGTTTAAAAGCTTCAGCTGCAGCTAAACCAGGACATGAGCATCTTGCATCAAGACGACGGCTCCTCCAAGAACAAGAGGGGGGTCCTGCCGAAGCACGCCACCAGCGTGATGCGGTCCTGGCTGTTCCAGCACATCGGGGTGAGAGCGCGGCGGCCTCGGGGTCGGCTTGCTCTCTGGCTTTTCTAGAAAAAGTTACTTACGTGTGCTATTAGGCCTGGTTTTAACTGTCTGTATTTTGTTAACTGTCCATGTGGGTTGAGTGTGGGACAGAAGGGAGGCTTACCAAAAAATGGAGGGCATCACTTCAAGGGACTTGAGTGAAATGAGGGGGACCCCTGGTGAAAAGGGAGTCAGTTCAGCTCACATTAGTCTTTTGTGTGCTTGTGGGAGAAGCTGCTCGTGAAGGGCGACTGGGGCGAGGCGAGGTTAGAGCAGTGGGCAGAGAAAAGATGCGTTTGGACAAAACCTTGGAATATGGTGATGGTTTCTGTTTTGGGTTTCTGAGGAAGATGTGCTTAAAGACCCGGAGACAGAGCTGGAGAGAGCGGGGCACGTGGACAGAGGGGCAGGCAGAGGCTTGCGGAACCTGAGAGGCGGTCGGGCCAGGGGCAGCCCCACTCACCCCACGTCTGGCTGTGGCCACGTCTTCTCTGTGAAGTCGTCTCGTCTTGGGAGGCGCACACTCGTCCATGACTTAACGGGACACTCACTCTTCACCAGGCCAACCCCCAGTCCTCACTGCCCTGACCTCGGAAAAGGCCTGCGACCCAGAGTAGCTTTCGGGGGGTGACTCCCAGGGGAGTGGCCAGAGTCAGGACCCTATGGCTGTCAGAGGAGTGGGTGGGGACAGAGGCAGGAAGGTGGATGCCCCCTGCTGAGTTATACCCTTGTTTGGGCAGGGGGAAGAGCCTGTGGGGGTGTAGGAGGGACAGGAGGAAAGGAGGTCTAGCAGGAGGCTGCCTGGCAGCTTTGTGAACGAGCTCATGGCCTGGTGCTTCCACCCGTGGTCACTTTTCTCTGAGTGCAGTGGCCGCCTGTTCCTTCAGCAGCGCTGGCTGCTGGGCTGTCCCTGAGAGTTGGGCTGGCCCCGGACCCGCCCCTTCACTTCGCTGCCATCATAGCCCACTCGTGCTGGCTCACCAACCCATCTTCTTAGTCACTGTCCTGGTGCTATGGGTGTCAGTGGAGGTGTTGTCAGGCCCATGTCTCCTCGTGCCCATCCTCTGCCTTAACCCTGTCACCCAGGCATCTCTCTCCATTGTGGCCCCGACTGTGAGCCCCAAGCCCAGCACCTGGTCTCAGTCATCTCGTCTCCCTCTGGGTTTGTCCCTTGTCACTGTCTCACTCTCCACTATCCTCTGACATCGGGCTACTTCCCTGAAGGGCAGGACCTGATGGCTGTGATGTCACTGAGCAGTCCTGGGAGGAGAGGGGGACCTGAAGTCTCCGAGGCCCCCTCCCTAAGCATTAGGCCCCAGCTGCCTTTCTCTCTGGTGTCTGTCATTCCCACCAGCAGGACATGGCAACGAGTGTCAGGAGAAAGGGACAGTGTGACCCTGTCTAGAAATTTGTTCTACAAAGATTCACAAGAAAATGAAAGATTTTGTGGATAAAGTGATACAATGATATTCATTAACCTAATGGGACATGAATTGGTATGGGAATTAGAACCTATCTTTGATAGACTGTTACACAGCTGGTTAGCATGATAAATAGGCAGTAGGAGGCTTCAAGTAGATGGATGGTGGTAAGTGAAAAAGAAGATGTTTTGCTCTGGCTGGTGTGGACTGAGCACCAGCCAATTCGATTCCCAGGCAGGGCACAGGCCTGGGTTGCGGGCCAGCACCCTCAGTGAGGGGGCGCGTGAGAGGCAGCCACACGTTGATGTTTCTCTCCCTCTCTTCTTCTTTTCCCCTCTGTCTAAAAGTAAATAAAGCCTTTAAAAAATAAAAATAAAAGTGAAATGTTTTAATCATACATAAAAGAAAGGAATCTAATAGATGCCCCTACACTGTTTGGGTTCTTTATCAACAGCACATGTGAACCTAGCAGAGATTGTTCCTGAAAAGCCTTAGAGCATGTCAGTGCATCCCATGGTGGTCTCTCCTTGAGGTCCCCATGCAGAGACCTGTCACCCAAAGTGATGGCATGGAGCAGCCCGCCTGGCCCCTCTCCTGCTGCCTCGTGGAGCCAACTGGAGTGTGGGGGGGTGTTTGTAAACTCTCCACACCTCGGCTTCCTCCTCTGTGAAGTTGAGGGGGCGACCATGCCTGGCTCAGAGGTGATGGTGAGGGACCAGTGAACTGCTGTAGGATGTGCAGAGGTGACAGAGGTGTGCTGGTGCCCGCCGTGCCCATGGTTTCATGAGGCAAACCCACCTTTGCCCACTTTTAGTGGGGTGCAATTTATGGTTCATAAATTATTCCTCAGTCAAGTTGAGGCAAAAGCAGTAGACGTATCAGGGGCTTAGGAGAGCACCCGGGTGACAGACAGGACTTGGCGGTGTCAGTATCACCATCCCAGAGCCTCAGGCCATCCACCTGCTTTGCCTGGGCCATAACCAGCTGCTGTTATGCCGGGGCGCTCCTGGGCGGTCAGGAGAAATACTTCGTTCTGTTTGGGTACTTCTAAAAAATAGTGAGAGGGAAGTAAGTTTCAACTGACAGCAGTATTGACTGATACTTGTCAGTTATTTGCAGATGATTGTTTCTTTGCCGCTACTTTACCTACCTAGAAAATCCCGAGTTCCTCCTTAAAAACTCGAGTTCACGGCAACCCTCTTTTTGCTTGTAGCATCCCTACCCGACAGAAGACGAGAAGAAACAGATCGCTGCTCAGACCAACCTGACACTACTCCAGGTGAACAACTGGTAAGCCCGCCCTCCGAGCACACCTGTCAGTGTCAGAGAGCACCCGAAAACGCTGGCCTTAGGAACCAGTAGCATTTGAAAGGATGAGCTCTTTTAACTAGCAGGACTCTGTTATCTGGGCGCTGGAACTAGTGACAGGCACTTAAGAATAAACCAGCATACACTTTCTCTTACATTTCTCCTGATCATCACCTCACTGTGAGCTTTCGCTTACATCCTGCTTGCCCAGCTAGAAATGTGTTTCTCCGTGTGTTCCTATCAGCGAGATCCCCCTTCATTCAGAAATGTGGTGTTTTCATGGCCGAGCTTCCGGGCAGTGGACAGCCATGATGAGGCATTCTGACCTCTGGTGGCCCCTCTGGTGGCCCCTCTGCTGCTCTTCCACCTTGCCAAACCGTGTGTCCCTTTGTCAGCTGTGACTGGGGGAGGCAGTTCCTCCACCATCTGCGTGGCAGTCCTGCCCCACAGCAGGACCTAGGGGTGTAAAGGGGGATGCCCAGGATGACAATTTGTCAATGAGACATACTGCTGTGGTCCTGTGTCACATGTGACTGGGGACACCTGTACCCTGACCACGTGTTCTCCCTTCAGTAAGAGTTGTCCACGTTACTGAGCGGTGCCAGGGTCTAGGGTGCACCCAGGTTGTCTCAGTCCTTTGTTTCAGGATTATTTACTTATTGTTCAGACATAGGAAGTGATTTCAGCATATAAAGTTGACATGCAGAAAAGAAAGCACAGATTCTAGCACTTGTACACAGGATTATATTCTTAACTGTTAAAGCTTAACCTCGAAGGCCAGTTAAGTGCCAATGTAATGATGAAGTCTTCTAATTTTTGCAGTTAAATATGCAGGAGGTATGCTTTTGCATTGCATTGAATATTTCTGTTATCCCACATTTGAGCCATTATTTTTTGAGGGGAGTAGCATAAGAGCCTATACTATATGGATTATTCTTATTAAATATTTTTACTTAGAGTACTAATGGAAATCTAAAGGTTTCAAGTATATTGTTGTTTTGATGTTTGTAATGTCTTGCACGTACTCGGTTGTTTTCATACCATCTTGTGTCGAAACTTCCTGTTTGGATTTAGCCATGATAGTGATTGGTTGATTCAGTAGAATGGTAGGCACAGAATTCCTTCTTTGAATATTCTGACGCCTTGTTGCTGTTCGGTCCTCTCCTTACTTTTCCTTGTTTATGGACTTCCTCGTGTTCCCCAACTGGCTACTCTGTGGTGTTCACAGGGTTGTCTTATCTAGAAGGTGTAACACTAACTTTTAATTTTTGAAAATACTAACAGTATAATGACATGACTTTTGTAAATTTAAAACAATTTTACATCTTTTAATTAATAGCTGTAGCTGCTTTCACTCCTTATGACTTTTTCTTTACTTTGTTTATAGTCACAAAAATTACATCATGAACTGAGACTAAACATACCCATGATTAGCTAAAGAAGCGGATCCTGGAAAGTAGCAGCAGGCTTCCCTCCAGGGCGCCACTGGCATCGGGGACAGCGGGGCTGCCCTGAGGTTGTCTAGTCCTAGCCATGCTTGTGCCACAGGGACTGAGGATTGACGCTGCGCAGAGCTCTGTGGTGTCAGTCTATCATTTACGTTCATTGAATGTGTCCAAAGCAGTTTGACATGTTCTTGAATCATAGGGTTTATTTTGTTTTTTAATCCTCACTTGAGGACATGCTTATTGATTTTAGAGAGAGAAACCTCGATGTAAGAGAAACATCAATCAGTTGTCTTCCATACACGCCCTGACTGAGGATTGAACCTACAGCCTACATATGTTCTCTGACTGGGAAACAAACCCACAACCTTTCAGTTTATGGGTTGACGCTCCAACCAACTGAGCCACCTGGCCAGAGCAAATCTTAAGGTTTTAAAATTAGCCCTGGCTTGTGTGGCTAGGTGGATTGAGTGCCAGCCTGTGAACTGAGAGGTTGCCGGTTCAGTTCCCAGTCAGGGCACATGCCTGGGTTGTGGGCCAGGTCTCCAGTTGGGGGCGAGCAAGAGACAACTGATCTGTGTATCTCTCACACACTGATATTTCTCTCCCTCCTTTTCCCTTGCTCTAAAATTAAATAAATAAAATCTTAAAAAATAAAATTAAGCAGCCTTAGAACTTCTGGTCAAGATGGAGGCTTAGGTAAACACGGCATGCTGCCTCACACAACCACTGCAAAGTCACAGCTAAAATACAGAACACTCAGAACCATCAGAAAATCGAGCTGTAGGGAAGTCCGACAACTAAGGAATTAAAGAAACCACATTCATCCAGACAGGTAGGAGGGACGGGGGAGCAGAGACGCGGAGACCTGGAAGCAGCTGGTCCCAAACCCATGTGTGGTGGATATAAAATGAAGGGATATCTTAGAGGGAGCGAGGAGCCCCCCTCCCCCTCACCAAACTAACCAGCCCAGGGTTCCAGTGCCAGGAAGATTAGCCCCCACAACTTCTGGCTGTGAAACCAGTGGCGGTTGGGTCAGTGCAAGAAACTGCAGGATTCTCAGGCCTCTCCTCTTAAAGGGCCTCGTACCACACATACATTTACTCAGACTCACTCTCTCTGGACTTTAGCACCAGGGTATACAGGGAGGAACCAAAGTGTCTGGCATCAGGGCGAGAGCTGGGGGACAGCTTCCTCCCAGACAGACCTGCACACAGCAGCCATTATACCTTTTTCAAGCCCTCCCCCACACAGAGCCATGGTGCACTGGCATCATATCTGAATTTCCATCAACCTGGCTCACACGGTAAGCCCCGCCCTGATGATTACCTAAGGGTCTGCCACATCCAACTTACAGGCCCACCCAAGCAACCCTCTCACCCTGGTAACAGAGGCTTTTCCACAGGAAGGGCTGGTCTGGGCGCAGACTTCAGACCTTCTTAAATCTGCTCAAACAACAGCTGAGCCCAGCCCCCTTACCTGTCACTGAGCGGCCCTAGGCCGGGCACTGGCAGCAACCATCTGCAGATCGCTTTATAGTGTATGCCAAGGGGCCACAGAACACAGGTGGAGGCTGATCTTGGCCTGTGCCACCCAGGAAACCCCAGAGCTCGCACACCCAGTGAGCAGTTACAGACCACGTTGGAGCACCACCCCACCACCTCCACAAGCCACGAAGGAAGGTGGTTGCTGGCCAGGGGTCACAGTCAGTCCTACCAGCTGTCTGGACTGGGTAAATCAGTCCCATTGACTTGCTGACAGCAATCAAGACTCATCTACAAGGGAGGGAGTACTCAGCCCACATGGAGGTGCCCAAGTGCCCAGCTTGGGTGATAGGGCAGGCAGTGCCACTGGGCCCTTCTGACATGTACTATATTAGCTCACACTACCAAGACACAGAGTCAAAGCAGCTCTACCTAATATATAGAAACAAACACAGGGAAGCTGCAAAAATGAGGAGACAAACATGGAAGATTTGAAAGAACGATGAAAGAACAGATCAAAACTCCAGAAAAAGAACTAAACAAAATGGAGATTAGCAATCTACCAGATGCAGAGTTCAAAACACTGGTTATAAGGATGCTTAAGAAACTCAGTGGGTACTTCAACAGCACAAAAAAGATCTAGGCAGAAATGAAGTTTAAACTAACAGAAATAAAGAAAAATTTACAGGGAATCAACAGCAGAGTGGATGAAGCCAAGAGTCAAATAAATGATTCAGAACATAAGGAAAAGAAAGACATCCAATCAGTAGAGCAAGAAGAAAAAAGAATCCAAAAAACCAAGGATAGTGTAAGGAGCCTCTGGGACAACATCAGACGTTCCAACATTCACATCATAGGGCTGCCAGAAAGAGAAGAGAAAGAGAAAGAAATTGGAAATCTATTTGAAAAAAAATAATGAAAGAAAACTTCCCTAATTTGGTGAAGGAAACAGACATGCAAGTCCAGGAAGCACAGAGTCCCACACAAGATGAATGCAAAGAGGCCCATCCCATGACACATCATAATTAAAATGCCAAAGGTTAAAGATAGAGAATCTGAAAAGCAGCAAGAGGAAAGAAGTTAGTTACCTACGGGGGAGCTCCCATAAGACTATCAGCTGATTTCTCAAAGGGAACTTTACAGGCTAGAAGGGAGTGGCAAGAAGTATTCAAAGTCATGAAAAGCGAGGACCTACAGCCAAGGTTGCTCTACCCAGCAAAGCTACCATTTAGAATCGAAGGGCAGATAAAGTGCTTCCTAGCCAAGGTAAAGCTAAGGGAGTTCATCATCGCCAAGCCAGTATTACATGGAATGTTAAAGGGACTTAAAGAAGGTCAGAACTATGAACAATAAAATGGCAAAAATACCTATCTGTCAACAGTTGAATCTAAAAAACAAAGCAAACAAGAAGAACAGAGACAGAATCATGGATACAGAGAGCCTTTTGATGGTTGCCAGATGGGAGGGGGTTGTGGGGGAATGGGTGAAGAGGTGAAGGATTCTGAAGTACAAATAGGTAGTTACAGAATAGCCATGGGGATGTAAAATACAGAATAGGAAATGGAGTAGCCAGAGAACTTACACGCATGACCCATAGACATGAACAAGGTGTGGGGGTGGCCTGAGGGAGTGGGGGGGGGCAAAGGGGGAAAAATCGGGACAACTATGACAGCATAATCAATGAAATGTAATACTAAAAAATGACAACTAGCTCATCACTTGGAAATGCCTTTTGAAAAGCTCCATGGTCAAGGCTGAAGTTGCCCCTGAGGGCTCGGGTCTCACCCCTACTCCGCGTCAGCGGTGCAGGGTGGGCAGGTGGAGACTCACAGCCTTAGACTTCAGGGGACACAGCTTTGCTGCTTTGACCTGTCTCTCCCCCAGAGAAGGTAACGTCACGGTCACAGTCTGGGCTGTATCATCGGTGTCAGGATGAGTGTGCAGTTCGCAGACGCGGCTAAGTCAGTTAAAGTGAAAAAGGGTGACATGGAGGGGTTGGTCTCGACTCAAATGAGTTATTTTGGAAACCGCATGCTCTGGTGTTTGGACACTTAGAAAATATGCCTGTCACCACTCTAAATACCTGTTGCGAAAGGGAAGAGGGGTTATTCTGATCATTCTCGTATTGTTTTTAAAGCAGCTTTTCCTGGAAGGACTGCATTGATCCTCCAGGGGTCTTTAAAAAGGCCATTTTGATGAAAGTTCTTCCCGTGTCGACCTCACTGCTCAGGTTCATCAATGCTAGAAGACGAATTCTTCAGCCGATGTTGGATTCTAGTTGTTCAGAAACCCCAAAGACAAAGAAGAAAACTGCTCAGAACAGACCAGTTCAGAGGTTTTGGCCCGACTCCATTGCTTCGGGAGTTGCCCAGCCGCCGCCCAGCGAGCTCGCCATGTCGGAAGGTACGGGGCCCAGGGCACACGCAGGTGACACGGCAGGGCGGGTGGTGAACCCTCAGCACCTCACTTCCTGGGAGTTGACATGAACCAAGGTGTGTGCAGTTGTCTGTTTCTGCGTCTGGAGTGGAGGACACGTCCCCCTGTGTGCTAAGGGACTGAGAGCACGCTCACAACACGTGAAACACGACTCACGCCGAGACGCAGCGTCGACAGTGCCTTCTGTGTCCTTGGTCTTTTCCCTCGCACTTGGCAGAGGGTGGCGTTTGTCACCTTCTCACCCCCAGCACTTTGCCCCCTTTACCCCTTAGGCCCTGGGCCCTTGTCTGGCTTTTGCTTTTATCCGCTCCGACCCGGCCCCCTCTCCGATGTGCTGATGCACGTCTTTCTGTTTCGTGTGCGGGCGTTTTAAAATGCAGATGATAGTCTTATCATTTCATTGCTACTTTTTTCATTCTCCTTCCCTTTTTTCCACTCCGCAGCTTAACTGTCAAGAAATTTTGGGCCATGATTTCTTCAAATAAACTCTCCCCTGTTCTTTAGGGACTCCTGTTGCCTGTCCGTTGGGCGCTTACAAGTCGCAATGTTGCAAGTGCTGTTTTAGGTTTCGGGGTATTCTTCTGTCCCACGGTGGATCATTTCTCTTCCTGCCTGCCAGCTTCCCCAGTCTCTCCCTTCTGCCGTGTTCGGTCTTCCTCTAATCCCATCCCGTGTGGCTCTGTGTTACATGCTGTGGTTTTCACCCCCAGCAGTTCCGTGGGAGTCTTTCTGTCTCTCCTGGGCCTGCTGAGATTTTGAACCCGCGAAGCACAGTTACAATTAGTGCTTGATGCCGTTCTCTGCGGAGTCCATCCTCTGTTAGTGCTGGGTCTTGCTTTGGTGATTGAGTCTTTTTTGTTTTTAAAGATTTTATTAATTTATTTTTAGGGAGAGGGGAAGAGGACAAAGAGAGGGAGAGAAACATCAATGTGTGGTTGCCTCTCGAGAGCCCCCTACCAGGGATCTGGCCCCCATGACTGGGAATCGAACCAGTGACCCTGTGGTTTGTAGGCAGTCACTCAATCCACTGAGCCACACCAGCCAGAGCTGGTGATTCAGTCTTGTTCCCAGCAGGCTCAGTCTCAGGCTGATCACCCCCCACAATCATAGAAGGCCTTGAGTGCTCTTCCCAGTGTCCCGTGTAGGGGTGTGTCCACTCTGGCTCCTGAACTCTGGATACTGCTCTGTATTCCTAGGTAGTCCTGGCCCCAGCTTGGTTCATTTCCCTGTACACGCATGCCGTCTGTCCTCTGCCGAGTGCTGAAAGCATTCCACAGCCGTGTGGGCCGCAGCTGTGTTGGCAGTGCCCCTCGCAGTGGGCGGTGCATCAGGCTTATTTTGTTTCCTTTGAACTCCTCTTGACTCCTGGTGTGTGCATTTTCACCTTTGGCTTCATCTTGTGGGTTTTGATATGTAGTGACCCTAAATGCGTGTTCAGATAATTTATATTCTAAGTTGTTATTTTCTCTTTTAATCCAATAATTAGTTAGAAAGGTATTGTTTCTCTCTGCCTCTCCTCCCCTTCAGAAAAGGCAGTGCCTTTTTTAGGGGAAAAGTTCAAACGAGATTATCCATTGAATATAAATCTCCCCTCCATCTGGGCGTCTACTCCAGATATGACTCTTATTTCCAGTGTCCTGTACGCATTCCCTGTGCACATGAGGCAGGGTGTTCTGTGCACAGGCCAGAGTGAGCGAACCTCTCTTCCCAAAGTTAACGTGCACAGTGATGCTCTCACTGCTCATTAATACACTGGAGACTCTCACGGGTGAGCACGTGAGATGCACCAAAGTTCCCAAGACAGATGGGTCTGCGCATCCCAGGTTTTTTGTCTCTTTCCCCTTCCCAGCTGTTCTCCTCGCTCAACCTCATTCCCCTTGCTTTGTTTCCCTGTTATGTCTGTGTGGGCCTTTCTCCTGGTGTCTGGTCTCTTTTGTCCTTCTTGTGGCACTATTTCTGCCCTGACCCCTGAGACTTTCCACAAGGCCTGAGGCCCATTCCAGAAACAGTCTCCCAAATCCCTGTTGTGCGTCCCAGGAACACACAGGGGGCTTCCCGGGAGGTCAGAGAAGCAGAAAGCACCCACTGGGTGATGGTGTTTTCCTCCACTGAGCGCTAATGTGAATAGTGACCACTGTATTCTGCTGGTCTGCCACAGGAGCTGTCGTGACGATCACCACACCCGTGAGCATGAACGTGGACAGCCTCCAGTCTCTGTCCTCGGACGGCGCGACCCTGGCGGTGCAGCAGGTCATGATGGCAGAGCAGAGCGAGGATGAGTCCGTGGACAGCCCGGGGGCAGGCAGGGCCGCGCTCACCCCCGCCCACATCAGCGGGCTGGTTTTGGAGAACAGCGACTCCCTGCAGTAGGCGCGGCCGGGACCCAGGGGCGCCGGGACCCAGGGCAGCGGGCCTGGCTTTTTAATAGTTTGCACAGCAAACATTTTACACAGTTTTATTTCTGACCTGTTTTATATGTAGATATAGAAGAGTGCACTTTTGTATTTCATAGCGAGCTTCCAGCGCGTCTATGCCCGTGCAGCGACTTCTTTCAAGTGTGTATGTGTGTATGTGTGTGTGCGCATGCGCGCGCGCGTGCGTGTGGGTTTTCAAGGAGTGTCTTGAAGGTGCGGCGCTGAAGACGTGACGGATGACGAACCCCGTGGGCCCCTGATTAGATTAAGGGTCAGTGCTGCCGTTTTGTAAAACATGATGCAGTTTCAACTGAGTTCTGTGGTTCAGGCAGGTCTCACGGGCCAGCCCCTCCGCGTGGCCCCTGGGTCTGAAAGACGCTCTGCACCTGGAAGCCGCCGGTGCAGGGCGGACAGGACACGACAGCAACCTGGTGCGACTCGGGGTGGGTGCACGGCGCCCCAAGGCCTTTGCGTTCTCTCACAGTCCGTGAGCCTGTTTCGTTTGCTATATATAGAAAGAAACTCCTATTTTTACCTTGCTGGACTTATTGGATAAAAAGCTATTTTTATAAATTCATTATGAATTGGATTATGACTATATTGAGGGTAAAATTTCTAGAGAAGAAACCATACATGCTAACTATTTGAATTTGGAGTGTGATGAATTGACCAAATTTAATGAACTGGCCCTGAGATAGCTAGGGTAGTAATTTACATTTACAACTATGAAAGCAACAACTATTTAATGAAATTTTGCTATCTTCAAACTTTAGTTTATACGTAAGTGTGCAGATTGCATTTTCACTTCATCGGAACGTACATGTAAAGGCATCTGCCAACTAGGACTGAGTTAAGCGAAGTGACAGGCAGTCATCAGTTAAAGCTCTCACCGCATGGATTTCAGTCTGATTTCAATCTGACTGCAGTTAAATGGTGACTGCGCCATGTTCGCTGTGTGCTGTTTTAGGGTGTGTGTAGTCAGCCATGTGTTATGCATAGAATGTTTATTATAAACTAATATAAAGTGTCCTCTATCCCATTGGCTCAGACCTGGGGTAAGTTGCAAACACTCACCTTTGTTCCATAATTAACAGAGAGAGACCCACGAAGGGACAGAAATGAGTGGGGCCGTGCTGACTGCACGCTGCTCTCTTAGGCTGTCGGTCCCGTGGCCCGTTTTCCTCTCGTACACGTGACCTGGAGTTGCCAGAGCCCTCCCCTCCTCTCCAGTGCACGAGATTAGGACTCCCGTTTCCTGATGACAGGACGGACCAAATCATGGACGGCTTTGTCTCCTTTGGTCAGTTAGTCGCCACTTGTTCGCGTGCAGGCGGGGCTGTGGCTCAGAGAGAAAACAGGGCACCTTGTTTCAGAGAGCAGGCCTGCGTGTCACCTGCACCAGGACGCGCGCCGGGAGTCGGTGCGTTCCTGAAGGAGGGCCCCGTGGCTGGGAGGGCCGTCGTTCCTGAGATTGAGCAACAGCAGCTGGTCGTGGGTGGGGGTCCCTTTGAGAGGTATTCAGAGCTAGGGCAGATGTTTTTCTGGGACTGACTTTTCCTTAAAAATGGATTAATTAAAGTCAATCATAGGAAGCTACTTCCTGGATAACCTAGAAAGCGGAGAGAAATAGTAGGAGTTTCTTTTGAAGTATTTCAGGAGCTTTAAAAAGAAAAACTTGACTATCAGCTCTTTAGGGAGATAATACCATTTTTAAGCAGCTATTGATTGCATTCCTTATTTATGAACAGTTTTTACTACTTTAAGTCTACACAACTTTAAAAGATCATTTTAGCTTTACTTAAATTCTAACTTTGCTGGACTTCTCAGAAACGAGGATCTGTGGAAGCCAGCCCTCCCTCCTTTGCCATGCCCTCCCTCCGTCCCTCTGGGCCACCCCGCTCATTAGCTTAGTGTGAAAACATTCAGAGGATGTGGGCTCCTTATGGGTCATTGCTCCTCCCCCCACCAGAAACCGTGCCCACAGGGGCAGCAGATTGTCAGCTAGGGCTGCGCACACCGTGTCAGTTTGGAGGCGGGTGCATCAGGGCTCGCACTGGCCTGGACTCAAGCTTCTGGGCCCCGGGGCACAGCGTGTGCTTCTGCAGCCGAAGCTGGTGCTCTTAGGCCCTGAGTTCTCGGTCACTGTCTTCAGGAGACTAGGGTGAAGGCTTCCGAGAGTGTGCACTCCTGGGCAGACATGACATAGCCCGCGGTTTCTTTAAACTCCCCCCTAATACCACCTGACGTGGCTGTTTCGGTCCAGAAAACTGCCGCCCAGCACACAGGGTGTCAGTGTCTGCCCTCAGGCGTCACGAGAGTCTGTGAAAGTGCCGCTTCTGTTGAGCTGCCATTGTGAACAGGCCGATGCTTTGCTCTTGTTAGGTTCTCCCCTTAGGAAGGGTGCTTTCGAATGTGTGCTGAGACCCCAGATAAGCATGGTGTCCCGCTGCTGGGCTGCTGAGCAGGAGGCTGACAACTCCAGCTGGTGGACTGACCCAGCTTCCAGTCTTTTGGTTCCAGGTGGTAAAGTAAGTTTAATTAAGCATTTATCCCGTGTGCAAAGGCCAGTGGGCAGTGGCCCGCCTCGCCTGTTGACAGACCGCAGAGTGACGTTGCTCAAGCCCCACACGGAGGGTTTCAGGAATCAGCCCTGTCACCTGTTGGGTGACTCGACTCTGACCTCTGTGAGAAAGTGTTGGAGCACTTCTTTCTGTCAGACAAACTCAGACATACCCGGAAGGTGTGACAGGCCCAGTTTTGGCTGTTAGTGACAGAAATGACTCAGCAACCTTCCTTTGTTTTAGTTACGTTTGGTCTATGAACTGACAATCTTTAAAACGTGAATACTGTAACAATATGTTTTCTTGGATTGTTGTCTTTAAAAGGGATTTTTGTGAAGCAATTGATTTATCAAAGCAAAAAAAATTAAAAACAGAAACACGCTTTCTGGATGTTTTATTTTCTGAAGCTCATGCCACCACAGGTCGCTTTCCCATTTTAAGTAACATGCTCAGGCTGTTGACGTGTTTGCTGGTGACAGTTGGGGTTCATGGTGACCCCTGCACATTTAAAAATTAGGGTCACCCTGCACTGGGGCTGTTTACGTTTTCAAGAATCTACAATTACTTCAGTTAGTCATTGGTTTTCCAGGAAAAAATTAGAAAGTTTTATTTGCTTTTTATTGTATTTCATCATAAATCTTACGATTTTGATAGAAATGAGAAAAATGATTGGTGAGTGAGGCACTGCCTTTCATGGCTCCCACTGGAGACCGCGTGGCAGGCGGCCCCGGGCCCCGGGAGAGGTGGCCAGCCACTGCAGAGCAGCGCGTCCCCGGACTCAGTGCTTAGCGGCTCCCGGGAGTCAGCAGACTTGACACTTTCGAAGTGTGTCTGAAAGGGTGGGTCCTGCTGCCGATGAGGACCCACAGCTGCGCGTGTGCTGTTTTAGGAAGAGTTCCGACCACACAGAAAACGGGGTTGCTGTGTTGTCGCCGACTCCTCAAGGTCAGAGAGGAGGGTGGATGTGAAATTTAACCAGGGGAGGGCCCAGCCCTCGACCATCACCTCTAGACTCCAAGTCCTTCACTTGTAAAAGGAAAGAAGTTGGTTTGTAAGGTTTATTCTAGCTCAAAAGTGCTGTTTTTCACAAATAAAATTTTATCTATCTTGAGAGAGACGCGTTAAGTAATGATCCAGCAAACCCTGAAAATAAGAAATGAATTTGCATTAAATGTTTAGTGCTTCATCTTTTTTTGCTTTATGCAGACGTCCTAAGTGAGGGGTGTTATGTTTAGCCCACCTGCATGCTGTGTACACACTGCTGTGTACAAACTATGTTTTTTACGATTAGGTTCTCGCACCTTCTCCCAGACCTAAGATGGCTGCACCATCTTTCAACTGAAATGTGCACAATCACAGCCCACATGACTCACTGACGTGCACACTGCTCTGGGGGGCTCACTTTCTCTGGGGGGCCCCCCCAGGCCTGGCCTCGTCGAGGAGTGGGCGGGGCACCGAAGGTCCTGTCTGCCCAGGACCTCCAGCTCCGCCCTGGCTGGTCTGTGAAGGACGCGGCGTGCTGCCTAACTGAGCGGTTTCGTATTTTACATACAGAAAGCATTTGGAAAGCAGTACCTCGCACAGATATTGCTGTTTTTATATCATGATTTAAATGAACCCAAGATTCAGCCCGTAAAAGCCAGTAATGGCTGTACTACAAAGGAGGAATTCTCTTATCGCAGTAGGTCCGAAAGGAGCGTTCCAGTGATGTTGACGGCTTTGGTTGCTTAGACATTTTTAGATAATGGGTGGTAGATAAAATCAGGTATATTTAAAAAAATATTTTGCTGTAAACTCAATTTTCCCCTGATATTATCTCCACACAGCCACGCGTGTTCAGAAGTGGGCCGTGAGGTCCTGGCTGGCTTATGTCTGGGGTTGGGGGGCAGGTATTTAGCGCAGCCCTGAGTTTGCAGACCAGAGGGTGTGCACGTCAGAGAGCAGAGAGCACCCCGCCCGCGGGCTTGCAGGAAAGGCTCGGCTGAGTGGAGCCAGGGAGGCCAAGAAAGCAGCGTTTGCAGGAGGAGGTGAGTGTGTGGGGGGCGTGGGCTGGGGCCCCCAGCATGCACCTGTGGCTTTGAGAAGAGCGCTGTCAGAGAAGGGTCAGAGCAGAGGCTGGGTTTCGCGTCACGGGGTGACTTGGAAGTAGAAGGCTTCCGAGGAACTTACTTGATTGCCTTGGGGGGTGAAGACATTTTAAGACCCCAAATGCAAAGATAATGAGACAGAACACTGGGGCGTCCGTCCAGTGAAGGACACATGGCCTGTAAACAGGTGAAGAGTTGAGAGAGGCCTTTCCAACTCTTTCTTTTTACATCTAATGCTGTCGAGGAGTTCGTAATTAGGGTTCAGGGAAGATGCCTGCAAATCAACGAGAAAACAACTAGAAATCGAGATGAAAATGGCAGGACATTCATTGGAAGGAAGGCTCAGAGGCAGCAAGCACAGGAAGTGCTGGGCACAGGTGTGGAAAGCACTTCATCAGGTAGAGGTCACGTGGGTGGTGCTGTGTGTGCAAGTGGGAACCTGCTCAGCGCTGGCGGGCATGTCCCTGGGACCACCGTCCTGGGGCCCCGATGGCACCAAGGGGCGCGAGTCTCAGCCAGGGCACACTCAGGGTTCATGGCAGCATTTTCCGTTTGACAGTGGGTTTTTCCTTTGTTCCGTGTCTCCTGATTTGTGGTTGAACGCTGGCTGTTTTTTGGAGAGCAGTAGGGACCACAGTAGGTAGTCCTCAGGCCTGGAAGTGGGCACACCCCTCATGGGGCCGAGTTGGCGTGTTCCACCCATTGCTGGTGGGTTTTGTTGCTCCAGTTCCCTGCAGATTTCCCCAGCCGGAGGTCTCCTCCGTGTTCCTGCCACACCTCGGCTTCCAGCAGGAGGTGCGAGCCTGCGCCGGGGAGGCCGTCTCTCTGCTCTGGCCAGCGGAAGACCAGAGGAGGCTCAGGTGGTGGAGGCAGGCTGTGTTCCTTGTTCAGCCTCGGTCACAGGCAGATCCTGTGTCCAAGGGCTCAAGGGTTGGCTTCTCAGCAGTCTGCCCACTCCTGCAGCCCATATGCTGCAGACATATCTGGCTGGGTTTAGGGTGGGAATGTGCCTGGAATCAGGGCCAGAGCCTGGGTCTGGAAGGTTTTCTGCTCCCCTCCCACCAGTAGTGTCCTTACTGGGAGGGGATGGGGAGTGTTTCTCCCCCAGGGAACTAAGACTTCAGCTTCATTTGAGGGAAGGGCTGGTGTGGCAGGTGGGGTGGCAGGCCTGTGTACCCTGGGTGGAGAGGGGGCTCTCTCCAGCTCCCTGCCCCACTCTTCAGCCCTCCCCTTTGCAGCTGCCTCTTCTTCCTACACTGCCAAGGGGAGCCACCCTGTGTCCCCTCTCACTCTGGAGGATTTGTCACTCTTTGGAATTGTGTCACCCAGTAGCCTTATGACGACCACAGAAGAGTTAAGATTTTGAACATTGTCCACCTTTTCTCATTGTTAGGGTGCAAGACATGTTCTCGTGGCTTTCTACATCCAAAGTGGGAGTGGAGCCACAAATGGTGTGGAAAACAAGGTTTTCAGATAAATTAGGATGGAGGAGAAAGCAAAACCAGACCTATGGCAGCATCCCATTGGTAAGCGAGAAACGCACAGAACACTGTTGTTTGAGGACGCCCCCACGGCAAGGGGGTGGGGGGAGGGCCTCGGCAGTGGGTCCCGGGCCGGGCCGGGCAGCAGTGAGGGGTCCTTGTCCAGACCCAGAGTTCAGTGAAGAGGGGATCAAGCAGGGGAAGGCTGGGTTTGGAAATCATTTCCATTCAGAGTGTAAGGGGTGGTTTTGTTCCTGTCCACCTTAGTGCTGAGTGACAAGGCCATTTCAGTGCCTGGTTCTTTGTCTTGGAAGGCCGTTCTTTCTGCAGGCTGTTTTCCACGAAGGCCACAGCAGCGTTTCCAGCCCCACGTGTTCTTCTAGGACTCTGTCCATCAAGTGAGGCCCCTCCTCTTGAAACCGGGTGAGGTTTTGTTACCACTTGAGCGTCAGAGCAGCATGAGGTGGCCGTGACGCTGGTGACTGAGAGGTTGACACTGAAGGTGGACTGCTTCCACCTAGCTCTTTCTTGGGACCACTGCCCGTGGGTCCCTGGCCACCGTGTGGTAAGGAAGCCCAGCTACATGCAGAGGCTGTGAGGGGGTCCAGCCAGAGCCCGCAATAACCAGCAGAGGCAAGAGCAAGTGAGCTTGCAGACGTTTCCCGCTGTGCTGCGGATGGTGGAGCAGAGACAGCTGTCCCTGGACATGTGCGCTGCTCAAGGCACAGCCGTGCGAGCACACACCGGTGGTCACTGCTTTCTGTCCCTGTTTGGGGTAGTTGGTTAAACACCCTCATTATGACCCGCAATGCAAGGGTGGGCCTGTTTTTCTTCATCGCGTCAGCACTGGCCTCTTGAAAGCCACCTGTGGACCCACGGAAGCACTCAGCCAGCCCAGAGAACCCCGATGCTGGCTCTGGATCCAGTCACTATCCCCCAGGTTTGCTGTTGGGTGAGGGGGAGGCATCTAAAGGAGGCTCGGGAGGGAGTGAGCTGCACACACACACAGCCCACTGCTGGGGCCCCACCGCGACACCAGACACCCGCTTCGTCCGGGCGCGGTGCCATCGTCTGCACTCCAGCTCATTTCATCCCCAACTGCGTGGTCACAGTCCACCCCCTCTGGGGCCACCAAAAGGCCAGTCCTACCTGAGGTGCTCCTAGGACAGCGGGCAGGCAGACGTGAAAGAGACGCCCGCCCAGCCCTGGAAGGAAGGGCCTGATTACTTTGAACAGAGTCACAGAAGCCAGATTGAGTTAACGAGAAGACTGAACAGTAAAACAGTAGCAGACCTGTCCTGTTATTAAAATGCCTAAGGAATGACTCACCTGCAAACCAGCACTCCTAAAACAAGTCTCTGTAAGTAGCAGCATCTGCGTCCCAGGGTCGGTGTGCTGCGCTGTCTGAGCACATTGTCACGCTAAGTAGGTTAGTGTGACCGGCACTGCTGTTCGACACCAGTCCGGCCAGCCTTTCCTTTTACATAAACAGCACAAACAAGGACCCCGTGCTCCCCACTGAGCGCACTGGCTTGCCCCACAGGAGGCTCCCAGGGGTCGAGGTCTGCAGGCTGCATGTTCCTGCCCCACCCGAGGTTGCTTCAGTCCATCTAGGCCATGCCCAGCAGCAGGGAGTCCCCACCTACCCCAGCCTAGTTACAGCTGTGGGTGAAGGGCAAGGAGGCTGAGCTAATGAAAGGAGGGAGGGTTGGACACCAAAGAAGGCCCAAAAGTCCCCGGCCCTGGGCACCTTCCTCCTGCCATGGGAGCTTTGGCAAGATCCCAACAGGAAAATGAGGAGAAGCGGTGTGCCTGGTCACCCACGCCCTCAAGGCTGGGACTCTGCATGGATCACCTATTTTCTCCGCCCCCTTGAAGCATCACTCCTGGGCCCTCCGTTTTTCTACTGCAGTCTGTGGCTGCAGGCCCTGCTCTCTGGGGATTTCCCTCCCCCGTCACACTGTGGGTGCCTTCCTATGGCCTCGGCTGGTAGAGCCCATTATCTCTCCCTTGTTTTGCTCCCTCATTTTAGTGGGGTGTATCTTCCAGTGCTTTCCTGGGCAAGGAGGCCACTTGCCTCAGTGGTGACATCTGTACCTGCCATGGCTGTTAGGGGAGAAGGTGCTCACAGCAAGGGTCTGGCTGCCATCCCTTCTCCTTTCAGGCTCTGCCCCCTTGTCTCCTAGCTGCATGTGCTGGAGATGGTGAAGTCCGCTGCCTTCCATATTCCGAGACTTTGTGTGAGCGGGGCTTCCCCACCCCTGGAAGCTTTTCTTGGATCTTATTATCCCCAGTGATGTTCACTATGTTCCCTGTGTGGTTCTTTCTCCATCCATTGTGCTGGGAACTGCATAGATCCTCTCAGTCTGCAAAATCATGTCTTTTGGTCTGGGACAGTTTCCTGAATTATTTCCTTCTCTGTTTTCTCTTTCTTTTCTGGGCCTATTGCTAGTCAGTTATTAGAATCCAAGAAGCTCAAAGAATTGCAAGCACAAGAAACATGAAAAATACATCACAATGCATCATGATTTCTAAAACAATATTGAAAATGAACAAAGATTGAGGACACACACTTTCTGATTTCAAAGCGTATTACAAAGCTACGATAATGCAAACAGTGTGGCACTGGCTTGTAGATAAACACAGACCAGTGGAGTAGAACTGAGAGTCTAGAAGTAAACCCATACATCTACGGCCAACTGGTTTTCAGCAAGAGCGCCAGGACCAGTCAGCGGGGAAAATGCTGCTTCAATAAACAGGTGCAAATGGATACCCACATATAAAAGGATGAGGTTGGACCCCTACCTCACACCATGTATAAAAATTAAAATGAGCTAACTTTGAGCTAAAAGTATAAAACTCGAGAAAACAAGAGCACATTTTCATTACCTTGGACTTGACAATGAGTTCTTAGGTAGAATTCCAAAAGAAAAATTAGATAAATTAGACAAAAACAAAATGGAAAACTGTTGTGCCCCAAAGTTTTATCAAGAAAGGGACAAGACACCCAGCAGAGTGGGAGCAGATACTTTTAACTCAGAATTCTGATAGGAGTCTGGTTCCAGAATACATGAAGAACTGAAGGACTGTAGGACAGCCAAACAACAAAAGACAACCCGCTTTAAAAACAGCCAAAGGACCCGCATAGACAGTTCTCCAAAACAGACACACAGACAAAAGGAAGCCCAATGTCACTGGTCATCAGGGAAAGGCAAATCAAAGCCACGAGACGCCACATCACACCCACCACCATAACTATAAAAAACAAAACAAAACAAGGAAATTAAGTATGGCAAGGACAAGGAGCAGCTGGAACACGTGTGCACTGCTTGTGGGAATATAAAATGGCACACTACTGCGGGACGGTGTGGCAGTTCCTGTAAAAGTTAACCACAGTGCTACACACGACCCCACAATTCTAGTCCTGGGGTCTATACCCCAAATTACTGAAAACAGTCATTCGAACAAATACGTGTATATCGAGGTTCACAGCAGCACAACTGACAATAGCCAGAGAGTGGAAGCGGCCTACGTGTCCATCAGCTGGGGGGGGGCAGTGGTACTCAGCCAGAGAAAGAAAGCAAGTTCTGACACCTACAGAACGAACCTTGAAAACATGTTAAGCGAAATGAGCCAGACACAAAAGGCCAGGTCGTGTGATCCCATTTATCTGAAACATCCCAAACAGGTAAATCCGTATAGACAGAAAGCAGATCAGTGGTTACCAGGAGAGGACGGGAGGCAGGGGGAGGGAGAGGAATGACTGCTTAAGGGGGTGAGGAAAATGGATTGGAACTTGACAGAGTGGTGGCTGTACAGTATCTTGAGTGTAATAAACACCACTGAATTGTAGTTGTACATTTAAAATCTGTTCATTTTAGGTATGTGAATTTCACCTCAATTTAAAAACCCCGAACACTCAAGCCCCTCTAGCCAAGCCCTCCCCACACAGACAGCGCTGCCATGCAAGGGTCACCGAATCAATCCATGCTTCCCAGGCCCCCTCTCTGCTGCTCCCCATTCTGGATTCTTCTCTGCAAAAGGCACTTCCTCTGCCTTCAGTCCACTCTGGCCCCATCATCGCATGGGTTCATCAACCCAGCTGAGCTCCTTTTCAATGCGATTTCCTTGTTGAAGCATTTTAAGAGACAGTTAAAGAAAAGTTCATCCTACTTATCCAAGGGTCAGGTATTAATAAAAGGGAAATGAACATTTCCACTGGCCTCCAGCCGAGCCTCCTACACCCGCTCCTTGCTGCCCGTAGCAGCGGGGCAGTGCCCAGCACTGGTGGCTGAAAGGCACAAGGCTTGATGGTTAGTGTGTGTGAGACCGAAGAGCAGGCGGCTCTCCCAGTCAGAGCTGGGCCGCGGCCCCGCCAGCTCTGGGTTCCGAGGCACTTGCCGACTTTGTCTTCGGGTCCCGCTCCCGGGCAGCCACGAAGTTCAGCAGGTCAATGGCAGTGACGACACCGAACACCATCTGCCTCTTACTGGACTTCCCGTGGCTGTGGTCTGAGGGAAGAACAAGGCAGTGGGTTAACGGCATCTCCGCGTGGAGCCATGCCCGCCCGCAGGCACTCTGAGAGGCTGAACCACGAAGTGTGGGCCCCGGGGATCAGCTGGGAGCCTGCCCCTGAATCTGCAGCACCTGGCCACGCCCACGGGAGCCCAACCACAGAGGCCTTCTTCCTCCGACAGGCGCCACCTGGGCAGGGCTGCAGAGAGCAGGGTGCCGCCCTCACGCCCACTGGCCACGTGCCCAGGGGGCCTCACTGATTGAGAACAGCCTAAGGGTCTGTCTGGGTGCCCGAGGCTTGAGTGCAGGGAACTGCAACACCAAGCACACCCATGAGCCGCACCAGCTCACACCGCTGGCCGGCCCGTGACTGTGTTCAAACCCGTGCTTCTCTCTCGGGCTCAGGATGAATGCCGGCCGCCTGGAGAGCAGGGGTTGTTGAGGGGGCTCAGCGTGAGTGGGCCACAGAGTGCTCAGCTTAGATTTGGTCAAACATTATTCTGGGTGTTTTTTTCTTTTCTTTTTTAAGATTTTATTTACTTATTTTTAGAGAGGGGAAAGGAGAGAGGGAGAGAAACATCAGTGTGTGGTTGCCTCTTGCACACCCCCTACTGGGGACCTGGCCTGCAACCCAGGCATGTGCCCTGACTGGGGATCAAACCTGCGACCCTTTGATTCACAGGCCGGCACTCAATCCACTGAGCCACACCAGCCAGGGCTATTCTGGGTGTTTCTCGATGAGCTCACCCTTTGAATCAGTAGCCTGAGAAAAGCAGGTTGCCCTCCCTGGTGTGGGTGGGCTTCATCCAATCAGCTGAAGGCCTCAATGGAACAAAAAGACTGATACTCCCCAAGAAAGAGGGGACTTTCCCAGCCTTTGGGCTCAAACTGAATGAAACACTGGCCCTTTCTGGGTCTCGAGTCTGCCCACTCCCCCTGCAGATCACAGGACCTGCCAAACGAGTCACGTGAGCCAGTCCTTCTAACAGATCTCTCCACATGCACACATCCTACTGGGTGTTTCTCGGGACAGCCCTGATGCCGTCGCCATGAAGTGTGGAGAACCAGGTGGCGCTGAGGGATGGCGGGAAATGCCCAGGCCTCGTTTTATCCCTCTAGACCGCATCCCAGCGACCCCAGGGCCATCTGTCCCTAGGCTATGGGAGGGAGAGACACAGAGGAGCCAGGCACCCTGCTGGCCTACTTAGAGCACCTGGGGGGGGAGGGGTATAAAGGAGGTCCAGAGGAGACCAGCTACCTGCATTTCAGGAACTTCTAGGCAAGGTGGCACTTAGGAGGGGTGTGACCTCTGCAGGGGAGGGCAGTGTGTGCAGCCCCTGCCACCTGGGCCTCCAGGCCCTCAGGCGCAGCACGTCAGACACCTCTGTAAAGGGCCAGGGTCTCTGTTACGACCGCACGGCTCTGCCAACAGCATGAGGCAGCCGTGGACACAGCACCAGCCGTGGACACAGCACCAGGCGTGGCCACGCCCAAGGACACTCTACTTGTAGGCCCTGACATTGGAACTCACATTATTCAGGGGGTGGAGGGGTGTTCAAATACAAACAAATGTGAGACAGAGAGGAAGCACCCGCCCCTCCAAGCTCTGGGGTCTGGACACCTGGATGCCCTCCTCTGCCCTCCGTGCCACAGTCCTGACAGCAGAGCCATTTCAGAGATGGGGACAGCGGCGTACATACCTGCAGGCCCCCCCACCACTCCTGCCAAGGCCTGGTCCTGCGCTGTGGAGCCAAGGACGGGAGAGGGTTAGACTTGGCCGCCCCGGCCCTGATGGCCCTCAGCTGAGGATGGGGGCAGGGCAGGCTCCAGGGCCCTCCCAATTCTCATAATTTCTGCAACCCTCACCCTTGTGGGCACCCAGGCCTGGCCCGCAGAGAGTTCTCTCTGAGAACCGTGCCCGAGGCTGGGAGGGGCTGAAGGCCGGCACCACTGACCCCCACATGCCTGTGAGGCACCAGGGCCTCGCTGCCCTGCAAGAGCTCACGGCAGCAAAGCGCATGTGGAAGCCTGGGGCAGGGCCTCGGTGGCCAGTGCCCTGCAGGGCTCCTCTGCTCCCCCCGCCCGCCCCCAGCCCCACTTACACTGGATCTGCTCGTGGACCACCAGGGCGAAGTGGTCCATCTCCAGGATGCGCGAGAGCGTGCCCAGCGGGTCTGTCAGGCGGATCTGGAAGAGAAGGCGTGGTCAGTGCTCACCTGGGGGCCAGCCAGGCCCGCCTCGGGGAGGAGCACCAGGCAGCAGAGAGGCGGGCGTCGCTCCACAAGCTCCTTCTGCAGCCTTTTTGCAGATGGAGAAACAATGCAGGACTTGGAGGGGTGCACAGAAAAAGCCACCAGGCGAGCCATCAGCCCGGGAAGACACAGGAATATTCCATTTGTATTGCTGTGAAGGAGCCTGTGAGAAGGGCTGCCCACATGGGGATTCCAATTCTCGGACATTCTGGAAAAGGGAAAATGCCCCATTGTGCAGGGAATGTGGCACCCTGCCTGGATCCAGGGACAGAAGGGGGCCTCGGCGGTGCCCGCTGCTCCAGCAAAGCGGCGCTCGTACCTGTTTGAACTGCTTATAGATGACTTTGTGAACTTGGTCGGACGGCTGCACCTTCCCAGCGAGCAGGCACGACAGCATGTTCCCCAGAGTCACCATCCCCAGGATCGCCCTGGGGAAGGCAGGGGCAGGGTTAGGGGAGGGGGAGACAGCAGAGCATGCCCCAGCCGCCCATCCTCGGTGTCAGTGTGTGGTCTGGGCCAAATGTGGAATCCCCACTGGAATTCAACACCCATCTGCTCAGTGCGCACACGTGGCAGGAAGACAGCAGTGGCCAGAGGCCCTGCCCTGGACCTGCCCGTCTGATGCGGGCAGACAGGACACCAGTGAGTCCTTCGGGTATTTCCGTCTGACAGGTGTCACAGTGTTCTGGGACATGGGACTTTTAGTGCTAGAACTGGGACAGTCCCGGGAGAACCGGGACAGTTGGTCACTGGGGCATATCTGCCATCCCCTCCACTAAGAGACCTCTCCTCAGAGCAAGGCCAGGGACCACCACCTGCCTCCTGTGCTCACACTGCGTGCAGTAGGGTGGGACACGAGGGTCAGCACGGCCAGCCTCCCGCCCCAGCCAGTGCTCAGGGACATGATGTCCAGTGGGTGTGGTCTGATGCTCTGGACATTCCTATGCAAAGTGACTAAGGTCAGCTGGCCAGCCCTGTCCGAGAGTGTCACTGAGACTGACCCCGACTCGTCGACCACGGGCGCCTGGTCGAAGCCCTTCTCTCGGAGGATCTCGATGGTATGCTCACAGGTGACTGTGGGCAGCACTGTCAGCGGCACCGACAGGCTCAGCTCCTGAACTGTGAGGTGCCACCACCTGAAGGAAGGGAGCAGGGCAGGTGGGAGTCAAGAACAAACGCTCGGACACAGGGCAGTATCACACAGGGACCGTGGAGACAACCAGCCAGGTGTGGGACAGCCGGTGCTCCGCAGGTGGTCCTGGGGGTGCGGTCCCTGCTCAGAGGCGTCCTCACCAGGGCTTCTTCACTGTGATGCCTTCCTCCTTCAGGAAGCCCTTCTGCAGCATCCACCTGTCGCTCAGGAACTTGGACCTGCAGGTGTCAGGAGGTCAGCAGGGCCAGGCGGAGGATCTCGACACTGTGTGTGCTCACACCAAGGGGCACAGTTCTCACAGAACGCCCAGTACTGCCCTGGCCACATGGCTCAGTGGGCTGAGCGTCATCCCGTAAAGCCAAGGTCCATGGTTCGATTCCAGGTCCCGGCCCATGTGTGGGTTGCGGGCCAGAGTGTGGGTGACACAACGGGCAAGCGGGCAGTGGGGCAGAGACCTTCTTAGGGTGCTGTGTCCTCGCCCTCCCTCGGTGCATCAGGCTAGAGGTCTCACATGAGCAATGGGGGTATGGGGGTGCTGCCGGTGGGAGCAGGGCCCCTGCCCTGTGAGGAGTCCTGCCAGGCTTGCAGGCCCTGCCACCAAGGTCGCGATTATATTTAAATGCACCTAGAAGACCCCAGACGTGGACACGGCAGGTGGGGAAAACACGGGCCCCCGAGATGCGGGGGGCAGCCATGGCCCAGGAGGGCGGCAGCAGCAAAGCCTGCAGGGCCCCCTGACCCCACCCCCGCCTCCCTGCTGTCAGATCTCTAGAGATGCAGGACAGCAACACTGCAGCCCCCCAGGGGGTGCCAGGGAAGGAAGGACTTGGCGGGGAGCCTCTTACATGTAGTTCCGGATGGAGTCGGGCAGAATCACCACACAACGCTGGCCCTCCCGCAGCTCCTGGGCCGCCTTCACGGCCACCGCCATGGCACTGCCGGCACTGCCACCTGCCGAGAGGGCCGGCGTCAGAGGGAAGTGAACAGGCCGGAGCCCTGCCCCACCTCCTGGCCGTGGAGGACCTCGTGATGGACGCCCTCCAGCCTCTGCCAGCACCCTGTCCCGCCTGAGACCCCCACTGATGGGGAGCCCCCACCCCAAGGGCGATGCTGGTCTTGACTGAAAAAGCCCAGTGTCCTGAGACCCCTGGCCCCGAACACACGTGCACCAGTGACAGCGCTGCCAGGCCACCGCTCGGGCCCCACTGCCAACTTCTCCAGGAGCACAGAGCCCACAGCTGCTGCTTTTCTGTGTCAAGCTGTGTCCCCAGACCCTTTTCAGGGCTTCATGCCATGTCCCAGCCTCAGCGAGGTCATTAGACACAGAAAATGGAGCATGTGGGCCCAGGAATGTTGACCCAGAGCTCCGGCCATTGCGGAAGGGCGCTCCTGCCTTCCTGTGAAGTGGCCGCCGATCTGGAGGACAGGCCAGGGGACCCCCTGAAGGCCCAGGGCAGACAGAGGGCGTGCAGGGAAGCTGCCACAGCCTTGGAAGGAGGGCGTTCCTTACCATTTGGACTGAAAGCTGGCAGAGGCAAGCGCCCACCTATCCTTTGCACCCCTGCTGCCACCCCACTCACCGCACAGCAGTCCCTCCTGCGCGATCAGCATGCGGGCGAAGGCGAAGGACTCCTCGTCATTGCACTTGAACCACTTGTCCACCACCTGCGGGCAGGGCCCAGGTCGCCAGCTCCAGGAGGGGCAGCGTGCAGTGGGGGTGGGAGTGGGGCCCACAGCTGTGTTTGCAACTTCACGGACGGCCTCAGTCCAGGTGACTGCGACCCTCAATGGACGTACCCTCGTCCCTGCTCTGGGGTCTGAGACTCATGTCTACAAATCCAGAACTTTCTACCCCTCCCTGGTGCAGCGCATCCTGCACGTGGCAGTTAAAACTGCCTGCTGGCTCCTGCCGAATGGCCGTATGTCCTGCAGGCTGGGCTCTACACCCCCAACTGAAGCCCCTTTTTGGGTCCTTAGAAGGAGCCTGTTCTGGGGTCCTTTCCTCTCCCACGTTCTCCTTGCTTACCCGCCCGAAACCCCTCCCTGTGCAGGGGCCTCATCTATGCATGTGGGTCAAAGCCAAACCTTCTGGAGTCTTTGCCCAGCAAGGGCACATCATGGACTTGGATATGTGCAGGATGTTATCTGGTATTAACCTTCACGACTACATTTCTTCTACCTGCTTATACGCAGTCATGTTCCTGCCCCTCCCTCAGCGGGAAAGCCAGGCCGGGCGCCTGCGGTCAGCTAGGCATGCAGACATGCAAACTGGTTAAAGGGTGAGCCCTGAGGGCTGGAACCGGTTACCAGAACCCCACCTACCGACCGGTCCAGCACGGTGGGGATGAAGTCATAGCCGATCCCTTCCACCTCATAGGCTGTCAGCTCCGTCCGGTTCAGCTCCTCGGGCTCCGCAAGGATGGAGCCTTCGGGATCCACCCCAATGATCTAGAGGGGGAAGCGTTAGGGCCCATGTCCAGCAAGTCTCATCTGGATGAGCCCAGGAATGATCTGCCCGTGGGATGCAGGTCTCGTTCCCAGTTCCCGGCGTGGGACCCAGAAGCCTTGGAGCAGGAGTGATCCCAACTCAAGGGGACAGTGGGGGGAAGTGGTTTCCCAGAAGCTCCTCCTGCACAGAACGTTCTGGGACAGCCCCAGGGGACAGCCGCAGCCTTGGGAACAAGGAGCAGTGCCGGGCACTGGCCCCACCTGGCCAGCAGGGAGACAGACGGACGGAGGAAGGGGGCTCAGCACCACCAGCAGGTGTTTCTGTGAACCCTGCCCCAGCCCACTCAACTCCAAACCCCGTGCCCTGCCTCTCAGAGCCCAGGTGGGGTGGACGCAGGACCTGAACCTGAGAGCTTAAAGCTTCTTAGTGGTCCCTAGGAGCACCCGAACTGACTCCCACCCGCAGCGCACTGGATTATTGGGGTCCTCTATCTAACAGGCAGGGCCCACAACTTCCCTCTCCTCCCCTCCCTCCACCGCCCCAGCAGCCCTGGGTCACTCACTTTGCATCCAGGACACTTCTCCTTTAGCTTCCTGGCAATGCCCGTGATGGTGCCACCTGTGCCTGCTGAAGCCACCAGCATGTCCAGCTTCCCTGATGGGGGAGAAGCCACATCAGGAAGAACATTCTCATAATAAGTGAGAACACACTTGACCCAGATGAAGGCGGGTTATCACAAAAGGTCAAAAGAAAAACTGTTCTCCAATTTCCACAGCTCTGCATCCCCTTTATGTTAAGGAAGCCCGCCGTCACTGGGTCACAGTGAGCTTCCCATGAGTCTTTGCTAAATGACAGTCGCCCACTGAATCTCTATTCGGTGTGAAGCCTGTCTGGAAGTGTCGGAAGGACAGATGTGGTGGCTGCCTGGGGGGACGGGACACAGAGGGGCTCCTCACAAGGTACCTTCCTATGCTGTTTGGTTCTGGACACTGGACAAGTGACCTGACTCATGAAGGACAGAACCCATCACTCTGGCTCGGCTCGGAAACCTCCTGGGCTCTGCCACTGCCCAGCGCCAGCCCGGGCATCCTGCACACAGGTTTGTGCAGGCCCTGCGCCGAGGCAGGCGCTGTGTTTGCCAAATGAGAGAATTCTCACACATAAAACCTGGGTGAGCACATGCCTGCACCTTGCTGCCTGGCTCCTGGGCATGGAACGAGGCTGCACTTAAGCCAGTGCCAAGCCCAGACTCCAAACAGGAAATGCTCCGGGAGCCTCATGACCATGTAGACAGGAAGCTAATTGCTGACATCCCCACCCAGGCTCTCTGCAGAGAAAGGGAGAAAGCCTCAGTGTGGAATTCAACACCCGAGGCAGGGCTTGATGGCCAGTGCTGTTCAGCAACGTGAAGCCCCAGCTGTGAGGCCAGCACCAGCCCTGATATACTCGCTCCCCACACGCAGGAGCTTCCGCAGCTCTGGAGGCGGACTGCTGGGCAGACAAATGCCACTGCGTGATCTATTTGGTGTTTAGGAGAGGCACGCGCAAAGTCCAAGACAGCACAACAGAAGCAGGAAAGCGCTCTAGAAAAATGTGCATTTCACAGAGAGGGGGCATTCGACCTGGGTTCTGCAGGATGAGTAGTTCACCAAGGAGTGGGAGAGTCAGCTGTGTACTCCCAGGCAACCGAGAGCGGGGCAGTGAAGGCGCACAGAGAGGTGAGGCGGAAGTACACACCGTCGCACTGCTGCAGGATCTCCTCGGCCGTGCTGTCGTAGTGAGCGACGGGGTTGTTGACGTTGCGGTACTGCGTGGAGGGAGAGCAAAGGGGCTGTGAGTGAAGGTCAAGGACACTGAAACTGCAGCAGCCACAGGGTATCTGGCAAACAGGCAAGTAAGTGCAGTGCAAGCCAGAGGGGATTCCAGCAGCTCAGGGAAGAGGGGCCAACAGCGCAGGCAGTTCTAGGAGCCTCAACAGACACAAAACATTAAACCCAGCTCTTCAGAAGATGTGATTTCTGAATTGACCCAGGAGCAAAATTAGTGGAGCTTCCAGTAAAAAATGTTTTTATGTGTTTTACACCTGCAGAGAGCATCCAGGGTCCTCAGCAACGGGCACTGCCACCCGGCGTGATGAGCTGAGCCTGATGCAGAGCCAAAGGCTGGCCCACGCTGGAGGTCCCACCCAGCCAGAAGTCGGCAACCACGTGCCACTCACTGTGTCAGTCACTTTGCGGCCCCCAATCCTGCTGCAAGTGTGGTACCACCCTCACACAGATGCCCCCAGGGGTGCCCCACCTCGAGGAGTCCACACTATGAGTGCACACTCACCCCAGCCCCAAACCTCACCTGGTCCAGGATGTGAGAATTGGGGATCTCGTTCTTCAGCCTCCACGCCACACCCACATGTGACTCAGGGGAGTCAAACCTGGCATTGGTGGGCGTCCTCACAATCTCAGCCCCCAGGGCCCGCAGCACATCCACCTGCAAAGAAACTGAGCCTTTCCCCACCTGCCAGCCTCCCGAGCTGGGGCAGGGCCCTGGGAGACAGCCCGCCGCCGGCCTACCTTCTCCATGCTCATCTTCTCCGGCATCACAATGATGCAGCGATAGCCCTTCACCGCGGCTGCCAGGGCCAGCCCGATCCCTGGGGACAGCACACAGGCACCAGGTGAGGCCCTGCCTGCGCCCCTGCAGCCCCTGCCTGTGATGTGAGGCCAGAGACAAGCCCCAAAGGCCCAAGGAGAGGGCACTGCAGGCTCCCAAAAGCCCCACGCTGCCCCTCTCTGCCCTCAGGGACAAGAGAGAACCCAGAGGTGAAGTAAAAGGCAGGTGTGCTCACGGGGAAGAAAGCTGTGGGGCAAACACAAGCTCCAATCCCCCAGCTTTTGCTGGGCGCCCGCACCATGTGCTGGGCGCTCCGAGCAGCAGCAGTGACAGCAAGAGCTGTGGGCTGGCCGTGAGCGCACGTGGTCCTTCGGGGAAAGGGAGAGTGGCCCGGAAGGCAGGCAGAGGTCAGCAGGGCAGCCTCCTCCCTGGTCCCAGAGGGGCCAGGGCCACACTGTCCAGAGGACAGAACATCAAGCCAAAGAGGATTACTGTTGAGTCTTAAGACCCAATGGGCCCTGGCTGGTGTGGCTCAGTGGACGGAGTGGCAGCCTCTGAACCAAAAAGTTGCCGGTTCGATTCCCAGTCAGGGCACATGCCTGGGTTGCAGGCCAAGTACCTGCTTATGGGTATGCAAGAGGCAACCAACCAATCAATGTTTCTCTCCCTCTCTTTCTCCCTACCCTTCCCCTCTCTCTAAAAAAAATAAATAAAACCTTAAAAGAAACAGACCCAACAGAATTTGCCAAGCTAGGTTTCAGACTTGCTGGGTGCCTTTCCTGTTTCTCCCTTTGCAAGGGGGATGTCTGTCCTATGCCTCTCTCTCCACTGGATCCTTGGAAGCACATGACCCGTCTGCTTTCACAGGCTCACACTGGAAGGCAACCTGGCTCAGACGAATCTGCCTCGAGTCTCCTCTGACTTAGATGAGACTCTGGACTGCAGAGTGGGTGCTGGAGGGAGTCCAGACCCGCTGGGGCTGCTGGGATGGAGTGGGTGTGTTTTACATGTGAGAAGGATGTGGGGCTTGGGGGTCAGATGGCAGAGTGTCATGGGCTGCATTGTGTCCTCCAAAATCCCCACGTCGAGGCCCCAACCCCCTCATCTCAGAGAGTGATGGTATCTGGAGACAGGCCTTTGAAGAGGTCAGTACAGTTAAACGAGGTCGCTGGGTGGTCCCCAATCCCACATGACTGGTGTCCTTAGGAGAGGAGATGAGGGCACAGACACATGGAGAGGGGACGACTGTGTGAGGACACGGGAAGACAGCTGTCCACACGCCAAGGAGCCAGGCCTCAGGAGGACCAGCTGGGGGAAACCCTGATGGCGGACTGCAGCCTCCGGGACCAGCAGGAGACACACGTGTGTTGGTTAAGCCATGTGGCAGTTACAGGAAATGGAGATGGATTTTGACTCTCAGGTGCAGCTGCTCACGTGAGCATTGGACATCAGCAATGCAGGCCCGACTACAAGATGTCAGAGGAAGCGGGAATGACACACAGGTGCAGCACGCATGCATGTGCAGTGAGCTGCTAGGGAAGAGGCCACCAGCCAGGCTGGCGCATGCAGCTCGGTCACCCTGGCCAGGGGACCCTGGCTTGTCCCAGCACGCACCTGTGTTCCCAGACGTTGGCTCAATGATGGTGTCCCCGGGCTTCAGGGTCCCGGCCCGCTCGGCCTCCTCCACCATGCGCAGGCTGATGCGGTCCTTCACGCTCCCGCCCGCGTTGAAGAACTCACACTTGGCCACTGGGAGCCAGAGACAAGTCGTGAGACACGAAAGAGGCCCCTGACCCCTACCCAATCCCTGCTGTCTGCCCACCCTCCCCCGCCGGCTCCACTACCTGATCCATCCACCGATGATGAAGGGCCAGGCCTGGTCTTCCCTGGTTCTGTACATTGGCCCCCTCTCTACGCCCACCCACCACCAAAGCTGCAGGTGTTCCTCTCACCTGCCAAGAACCGATGGCAACCCCGAGGGCAGGAGCCCCGCACTGGGTGCACGGCTCACAGCCCCAGCAAGAGCTTGCTGGGTGTGCAGCAGTTGGCTGATGTGAGCCCCTCGCATCCCAGAAGGCCCAGCCTTGCCCTGCGGCCCCTGCCAGACAACCTGATACCCTGAAGCCACAGCCCCCGTCACACTCTGGACCAGGACCCAAAACCCTCCACGCCCACCTCTCATCACCTGCCCCTGGAGACACCCTTGCCCAGTTCCACAGGCTCTCCCCTGCTCTCATCTCCCAGCGGACACGCTGTCCTTCCAGCGCCGAGACCTCTGCTCGGCTCTGTCCTTGGACCACTCCCTCCCGTCTCCCAAAAGTTTGTACTGTTCGCAAAGAGGGAGATGCTGCACCAAATGGGATCTGATGAGCCTGCGCCAGCCCACAGCACCTGCAGCGCAGCCTCTGACCTAGTGTTTCCGGTTTCTGGAGCCCACCTCTACACAGACGTCCCCCAGAGCCAGGGGAGGCCCCTGCTGGGGCCATGTGTGGATATGTATGTGGGTGTGTGTAATGGTGTGTGTGCCTGTGTGTGCATGGGCATGTTGGGGGGGAGGGGCTCCCAGAAGCCTGACTGCTGAGCAGGCCTGCGCCCTGGGACCCTCCTAGGTCTCACACTTGAACCATTGAGTCAGGTCACTCTAGCCTGAGGGAAGGCCAGCCCTGGAGCAGGGATCGGAGCTGGCCAGCTGACAGCCTCCGTGGCTTGTCCACGTCTGAAACGGACACACTACAGCCTGTGCTGGGGCTACTGCCAAGCTCGGGCGCCGCGGGGCCCCGTCCCCCTTATCTGAGGAGAGAGTGCAGAGAGGGCTGGGCCGTGGGGCCTGCGGGGCGCCCCAGCACTGCCCACGAGTGTGCGCCGCTCACTGCTTCTCAGAGAACTCTCCCCCACAGGGCAGCTGGGTGCTCTGTCGGTGACGTCCTCCTGTATCAGCCATGTGGCCACAGTTGTCCCCTGGGCGGTGCCACCTCCTCAAGGCCTGCTTCCCCCTGAGGTCACGTTCCCCTCAGGCTCACTCCACCCCAGGGTGCCCGGTCCCCCTCTCAGGTGTTTGCGTCTACTGTTTGCTCTGTGACAAAGTTAGCAGCTCTGCTTGGGCTCCTGTCCCGCAGAGAGTGACAGTGAGGAAACCCCCCAGCCCCTGGCACCTAGAAACCTCCTCCTGCCAAGTGGCCCCTTCCCCAAACGACAGATGAGCCTCGGGGAGGCCCCCTTGTTTGTGTAGGGCGAGGCCAGACACAGCCCCCAAGTTCCACTCTTGTCTCGTAAAACCAGCCGAGCACTGAGATGGCCACTCCCTGCCCAGGTGATGACTGAGACCCTCATCACGAAAACTGTCCCCGGTGTCACAGCACCCCATCGGCAGGTGCCTCCCCCTCCGCAGAAAACTTGAAGACCGCACTCTGCTCCTGGGCTCGGGCCCCTCCTGCACTGTCCAGGGGAGACCAGTGTCCTTCCCAGCTCAGGTCTACCTGAGACACATGCTTCCCTGGGCTCCACACGCCCCCTGCATCAACCCTCAGGCCTCAGCTCACGGGTCCCCTCCTCGCTGACACCGGCTCCAGGGCAGCCTGCTTGGTCACCCTCAACACATTTTTCCTGATCTTACCTGACCGGGTCTCAGTCATTCATCACCACCACGGGGGTCTAAGGGGCGCATCCCGCACCCCAGCCCAGGGAGCCACCGCTGGGCTGAGCGCAGGGCGGAAGAAGCAGGTACTCACAGAGCTCACACTTCAGGCCGAAATTCTTTCCGATCTTATTGATCCTCACCATGGGGGTGTCTCCAATTTTCTTCAGGATATCTGGCAAGATTTTGGGGGATTTTGCCCTAAAACAGAGGAGTCCATGATTATTCAGAAAAACACAACTAAACGTCACCAGCCTTGGCAGTCCAGCACATTCTTTTAAATAAATCAAAGAACTGGCTTTAATGAGGGACCTGGGGGGTGCTTACACAAATCTGCACACAGGATAAAAGGTCACCATCACATACACACATACCCACCCCAAAAACCTGTGAAATGCACCATGTCCATAACTTAGTAAACAGCTGCACCAACGGCACTGCCCGTGTTTGACAGTGCACTACAGAACTCGGGGTGCCCTGGGGGGACTGTGGCCGGGCTCCCTCATGTTCTGTCTCCAGTCAGGGTTCTCAGATCCAGTGTAGTGAGAGGCAAGGTGCAGGGCTGCTAACTGATTAGTTTTTGCCTTAAAGGAAATAATGAGTTTTGTCAACGAAGCACTCCTTTGGGGGAAATGCGAAAGGGAGACACAGAGAGGAAGAAAATGCACTCGTCAGGTAAGATGCCACCGATGGGCAGCTAGGTGAAGGGGACACAGGACATGCCAGTGTTGATTCGTTTCCAAACACAGAAGTTACTGTTTTGAAGTCAACAAAAGCTCACTTCCAAACAAGTGCAAGTCCACCCTTTTAGAAAGTCTTCCCTGGGGGCCTCCTGTTCCTTTCCTTTCTCTGCATCTGGCCACGCCCCCCACCTCCTTTTCTTCTCTTTGATCCAAAAACTGCTGTGACCCCAGAGCAGAGCCCCTTCAGACTGCCTGGCCACCAGGCGGCAGCAGTGACTGTAAAGAGCCCCTGACATCACTCAGAAAGCGTCAGGCACAGGTGCTGTGAAGCATGATATTCAAGACAAAAGAACAAAGACCTCGGGTTGGTCACTGTGTCTTCGGGATCAGGGTCAGGACCAATTCCCAGGTGGGCCTCCAGGCCCGTGTGGGATTTCCTTCTCACAGGCCAACTATCTGCCTTCGTGGGCCAGCATCTGGCCCCTGTCCCCAGACAGTTTTCACTTGCCAAGCTGGTGAAGAGACAGAATTTGGGCGTGTGCAAACTGTGACACAGGCACTTCCTACTTGGCTCCCGTAGCGAAGTTTCCTCCTTACCCTCAGGGACAGGTGCTCACCAAATACCCAGCCAGGCACTGGCCTGAGTTTCAAGAAATGAAATAGCCTCCTACACCCTGGGGCTTCTAATGCACCCTCTGAGGTCCTCAGACTTCAGTGAGTCCCCACCACCAGTGCCGAGCCCATTAAACACCAAGGCTCCTGGCCCCACCCCCCAGGTGGTGACCCTGCTCCGCAGGGGTCCTTAGACAGGTGACAAATGCTGCATTTCCCCCGCCCTCTCCCTAGGCCCCAAGCAGGCAGCAAGCTCGCATCCAACTGCTCCCTTCCACTGTGGCAGGGAGCTGGAAGGGACAGCCAGGCCAGAGGCAGGGTGTCAGGGTGAAGGGAGAGCCTGGGCTGGGGGCACAGGGCTCCTGACCCCATTTGGGAGGCCGGGTCCTTGGGGCCATACTGGGGGTTGGTTCATTAATTAGTTACAGCGTAGGCTGGACAGGGGTAAACACCTGCATGGTCACGTGGGAGAGGGACTGGAGGGCTGGGGGGTGGCCGAGTCACACTGGACCCAAGGGGGTTGTGGCAGTGGCCAGAGGAGGCTGAGGCCCACCCCCAACAGGCAGGGGGTAGTGGACAGGCCAAGAACCATGGTCCAGTGCCCTCCTAGTAGAGGGGCCCGAGCCCAGCTCCCTCATAGCCGGGACCTGAACTGGGACAAGCGGTGCAGCGCCCCGAGCTTCAGGGTGGGATAGCAACCCCTTCGGGGTTTTTACCGAGGGGTAAGTAGGCCTGGATATGAGGTGCAGGTGTCATGCTGTCTTACAGTCTGGACAGGACAGAGTCCTTTCCACCCAAGACTCAGAGTTAGGTCACCCAGCCCCCGGGAGCCCAGGTCTCTTGCCTGCCTACCCCCACCTCACCCCAGCTTTCACCCACTGCTCGGTTTGGTTTAGTTTGTTTTTTTTTCCTGGTTTGGTTTGTTTTGGCACAAAGGTTCATCCTGTCTGGCCAGCAGCCAACTTGGCCTCCTAAGCGCCCAGCGATGAGATAAGTTTAATGCTTGGAGCTCCTGGGTTTGTAAATTTCCATTCCTACCTATTGACTCCCACAGAGAAGTGCACCCTTCTCCCCATCCCCCAGTTCTGATTTTAAAACCAATAAAGAATGTTTGTATAGGAATTTGTACAGAATGAGAATCAAACATCTAAAAGGCATACATAGTCTTTGACTCTGGGGGATTATACTATGAAAATAAAGACAATCCTAAAATTTAGTGAGCTTTATTTAAGTTCCACAATGGGTCAGGGATGCTGTCTTTTTTCCCCACTCCCCCCCCCCCAATAGATCTCATGCGCCTAGAACAGGGCACAAAGCACAGTAGGTGCTTCATACAGAGGTCCTGACTACATGAATGTGTAGCGGTTTCTCCTGTAGTTATTCAGAACGAGAGAACTGCTACATCTAATTCCCATTGGAGGGCTTAAAAAACTATGGTTTATTCATCCAACAGTCTCTGTCCAACCTCAAAAAGAGCCCGCCATCGAAAACTAGTTCATGACCAGGAGAAACGTGTCTGACTTCAGAGTGAAGTAGAAAAGTGCTGGTGCAACCCTAATTGCTGAAATTGTGCACACTCACCTCAAACATGAGTGTGCAGCCAGAGGGACCTGGGCTAGAAACGTCCCTCTACCCATCACTCACAGCACGTGGCTTGGGCACTTCCATTTGTGTACTCAGCCTCTACTCTTCTTGGGCACTGACTTGGATGCTGGGCTACAGTGCAAACAAGACTTGGCCCCTCTGAGCCTTGGTGGACGGATGCTGGGCTACAGTGCAAACAAGACTTGACCTCTCTGAGCCTTGGTGGACTCATCTATAAAGTGTCCCCACCCTGCAGCTCCCCGGCTATCACCGTGATTACAAGTGTGGGTGTGGTCACGACCCACGTCCACAGTGTCCTCCCCTCCAGGTGACGGATGAACCACCGCTTGACCATAAACAGGGACTTACAAGGCAGTGTGGTGATGAGGGGACTCAGTGATGGGCTTGCCCAGCTTCCAGGAGCATCTGCTTGGGGCATCGGGCCGGATCCACAGGCGATCCTTGCTGTCCTTGTCCCCCGGACGCCCCTGCTCTGGGTTCCCTTTTGTTGAGTGTGCTCCTGACATGTGAGGGCACCCTGCCGCCCCCTCTTCAGCTTGGGGTGTCTCAGAAGGCATGCTGCGACCTAGCGAAGGGATGGGGAAGAGAAGTCACCTGTTGAGGCCATTTTTCAAACGCTGCAGAAGAGCCTACAATGTGGCTGCTGGGCCTGGCCCCTCACACCCCCACCCCCCGGGTGTTGGGGTACACTCATTCCGACGGCTCAGTAAGAACAGGCATGGAAACAGGCATCAGGTGCTCTGGACAAGTTTGGTGGCTTCTCAAAAGGTTAACTATAGAACTACCAGGTGACCCCCACAACTCTGCTCCTAGGTATCTATTCAAAAAATGGAAACACATTTGCACACCACATTCATAATAGCACTACTCACAGTACCTAAAATGTGCAGACAAAGCAAGTTCCATCAATGAATGAGGGGATATACTCCTTCAAAATGTGCTATATCCATACATGAATATTATTTGGCCAAGCCCAGCTGGTAAGTGGAACAGAGCCTTCCCTCTGTCATCGTCCCGTCTGCAAGGAGGTGATTCTTCCATTTTGCAGAAGCCCCCCACCCCACCCCTACTGTCCAGAGGAGAACAGCCTGGCAGTGCCCTGGCCAGTGGGCGCTCGCTGGGCCGCTGGACTGGCCACAATCCCATGGAGACTTGGCCCCAGCAAGTTGCAGGCCCCTCCTTCTTGGAGACTTGCCTCACCCTGGAGCAACTTCCAGAAGGGTAAGGAGCTGCTGGGAACACAGATCGAAATCGATCTGGTCTGCAGAACCGAAAGGCACGCTGCTTGGCTACTGGGTCCGAACTCACAGGCTCTGGCCGGCCTTGCCTGGCTCAGCTGCCAGGGGCTACAGCAGGCCGAATCACGTGCGTCCTAGCGCCTCCGGATGCTCTTTCCACCCCTTAAACCGCAAGACCCTCCTGAGGTCATGGTGCTTGCAAGGGCACCCCGCACTCGCGCACCGGTCAGCCGGAAGGGGTACGGTTAGGGCCAAGGGTGCGAAGGGTAGTAAACTCATCTTTTGAAGTAAGAATTTCCAGGTGGGAGACCGGGGCCCTCCAGTGAATCTGGACACCGTCGGGTCATAATCCTGAGGCTAAAAGTTTTTCGTTCCTGCCCCGCTCCCACCCGACACAGTGCCAGGGCAGGGCCCCGCGCGCCCCGTGCCCCCTGCCCCTCACGGGCACGCAACTCGACTGCCACCCGCGCAGCTACATCATTTACCCCCGCCCTATGCAACTGGCAGAAAGGAACAATTTGCGAAACAGCCATTTCTCATCGGGAATGCGGCGAAAAATCAATGATGGGCACCATTACGGCTCACCTCCCCATAATTCCCTCCCAGGTCCCAGCGCGGCGGTCCCAGGCTCGCGACCCCGCGTCCTCCGCAGCCCGGAGTTGGGGTGGGGTCCCGGGCCCACGAGCTCTGAACCCTCGGCTTCAGGACGGTCTGGATTGAGGGAGAGAGGGTCCCGACAGCCAGCCCAGCCCGATCTCGTGCGGCTGCAGATGATGCAACTCCGGCGGGGGATGGGTGCCCCGGTACCCAGACGACCCCTCGGCCCAGGTCTGGGGCGGGTCTGGGCCGAGTGGTGCTCACCTGGACCGAGCGCGGGAAGGGGGCGTGTGGGGCGCGTCCGGGCGCGGCGAGCGGCAGCCGGACACCTGCGACCCAAGGCCTCGAGCCGGGACTGGCGGGCCTCAGTGGAGCCTGCGTCCAAGAGGGGCTAGAAGACGATTGGCTGAGAGGCGGGGGCGGAAGGCCAGCTCTCAACCAATCCCGAGGTGCTAAGCGCCAGGCCGCCGCCACGCCCGCCCGCCCCCGCGCTGCCCCGCCCCCCGGCTCTCCTCCTCCACCCACACCACCTGTAGGGGTGCCTCGCTCCTCCCATCCTGCCCTCACTGCCGCCCCGCGGATTGGGACCCGTCTGTCCCCAGACCCCATCCATCCCCAGGGCCCTGCTCCCACCCCACCCTCCACCCGTGCAGGCACGGGTTGGACCCACGCCGCCCGCTGCCCTGCCCCCATCCCCCACTCTCCTTTGGAGCAACCTCGGGCGGGAGGGCAGCGCTCCTCCCGGGACTCCGCGGCCCGGGGGGCTGTGTGCGCGCTCAATACCCGGGGTCCCGGTGCCGTTTTACTGCTTGGGTAACTGCTCGCTCTGCGCGGCGAAACAAACATTTGTGGATGAATTTAAAACGTGCCGTCTGGAGAGGAGGCGGGCTTGGAAGGCCCTGAGGATGAGCTTCGGCAAATATCCCGCCCTCGGGGCTTTTCTGCCCTAGGTCTGCGGGCCTACGCGCCCCTGCCCTCTGGTCTCAGGACCGCAGGGGCCGAAAGCTGTGGTGGACCGACTCGCTCACGGGGAGCGCTCAGCACCAGGGCTCTGGACGGACAGCGGCGGGAGGGTTATAGGGATTTTTTTCCTGTCCCAACGCCGAGACACACAAGCTTCGCCGGCCCAGCGCCCTTGTCCGCCCAGCAAGGGGACTCTCTCACTGGTCAGAGAAGGGGCCCAAGCTCATTGACACTAGGTCAGAAGTCACAAAAGCCCCCTTAAATCAGATGCCACGCAGGTGGTCCCCATCAGTGGTCGCTGGGGCTGCAGGCCAGGAGGGGTCTGGGAACCACTGGAAGGCCAACTCTAATAACAATATTCCAAACATGTGTGCCCTGGAGCCCCCCAGGGCTGAATGGAGGACCCCTCAACCTGAGTTTCTCGGCACCTGACTAGTCAAGGGTGGCGCCTCCTGGTTTGGACTCAGGTGGGCACACTGAGTCACTCTGCTGAGCACCGTGTGCCTAGGTTCCATCCACAATTATTTAGCAAGTCCCTGCCACTTGCCACGCGGGTCCCAGGCCCTGGATACAGAGCCCAACTTGCAGTAACAGAGGCTTCTTCCATCACCCTGTTTCTGAACCATGTAGGCCAGCAATTTTCAATGGGGGCGCTGCAAGAATTTTTAAAACATGCAGTGCCTGACTATTTACTAAGGGACACTGACCTCTTTTCCCTCAGATTGTCAAATTAAATAATGACAACAGCCATTTGGTGGGAATGACCTGTCTGGAACCATAAATATATAGGTCATATCATAGAGTTGCATCTTACTATTCACGTCACATAATAAGGTTGCGCCTGATTAATTCTTGGTGGTGGAAATCCTTATGTACAAGTATAGGCACCTGATTTTTTTAAAAAGTCATTTTGGAACAAGAAAGGTAGGTAATTACTGTTATTAGTAATAGTAAGTCAATAAAAATTATACCTGTTTTTGTCAGATCAAGAAAAACCGTACTTTTTGGAGTGCTGCAGGACTTTAGGAATTGGTCTGTGTGTGTCATGAGATGAAAAAGGCTGGAAATCACTGATCTGGGAGAAGGGGCTCCACCAGGCAGCCTTTGTAATGAAATGTCCACTAGTGGGAACTGGTGTAAAGATCCACACAGCCGGAAACGTGGGAGAGGAGAGCTAGTCTTAGATCAGGGGATCAGGAAGAGTCTCTCTGGATAGGTGACCTTAAGTGGACACGTCAGGAGCCACACCTTGTTCTGGGGGAGGAATGTTCTAGGCATTGTCAATGCCTGGGGGGGAACCAACTCAGGCCTGGGTCAGAGGGACCCCTGCAGCGAGGAGGAGGAGGAGCGGGAGTGGCCAGAGAGGCTGGGAGGGGGCAGGGCCTGAGCACTGTGGGCCAGGATCTGGACTTCAGCCTCCATGACATGGGCCCTTGTGGGGTAGGGAGGTTGTTTTGTTGTGTTTTGTTTTGTTTTTGTGATAGGGGAAGGTTAGGGAGAAAGAGAGGGAGAGAAACATCAATGCATGGATGTGAGACAGAAACACCGATTAGTTGTCTTCTCGTATGTGCCCTGACCAGACTGAACCTGCAACCCAGCCATGTGCCCTGACCAAGAATTGAACTGGCGACCTTTTGGTTTGTGGGACAGCACCCAACCCACTGAGCCACACCGGCCAGGTTCTTCAGGTGCTTTTTGATCATGCTCTGTATCATTTTATCTTGGCATAATTTCAGACTGTCGCAAAAGTGGCAAAGAATTCCTAGGTACTCACCCGGATCCCCAAATGTTAAACTTTTACTAATCCCTGGAATCTGTGAGTGTGACCTTACTTAAAACTAAGGTCTTTGAGAGTATAATCAAGTTACGATGACATCATACTGGAGTCCTCATAAGAGGAGAAAAATTTGGACACAGACACAGAAAGGAGAAGGACATGTGACCACAGAGGCAGGGACTAGAGTCATGCTGGCTGGAGACAAGGATGCAGCACCAGGAGCTGGAAGAGGCTGGAAGAAGCCCCCACCCAGCCCGCAGTGCTCAAGGGGAGCAAGGCCCTGCCTTGGTTTTGGATTTCTAGACTCCAGAAGTTTGTAGTAGTTGTCATGGCAGCCCACGTACCGAAACTTTGAAAGATTTTTGACATAATTTCAGACTGCCAGAAAAGTGGCAAGAACAATACAGGGCGTTCCCAGAGGCCCTTCCAAACGTTCGATTTTTTTTTTTTTACATGTGCTTTATTTACAGTTTTTTTCTCTCTTCCTCTCTCTCTGTGTTTGTATTATATGAATCTAAGTATCTATCATCTGTTTATTGTCTGCCTATTTATTTTTTAATATATTTTACTTTATTTTTGATTTTAGAGAGAGGGGCAGGGGGCAGAAAAAGAGGGAGAAAAGCAGCAATGTGATCAGTTGCCTTCTGTAAGCACCCCAGGGGACTGAACCTGCAAACCCAGGCATGTACCCTGACCGGGAATTGAACCAGTGACCTTTCGGTTTGTGGGACAGCGCCCAACCCGCCGAGCCACACCGGCCAGGGCTCTATCTGCTTTTTTTTTCTGCACATTTGAGAGCAAGTTGCAGATGTGATGTCCCTTTATTCCAAAACACTTCAGTGTGTATTTCCTAAAAATGAAACATTGTTTTCCATAAAATAAGTTAGCCAATACAACTGTCAACATTAAGAAGCTAAGCTAAAACTGCTCTTTAAAAAGTCTTTTAAAAAACACACAAAAAGGTAACATCATTTCAAAACTATGATCTAACCAGCAGAGCGTACTTTGAGTTTGCCAACATCCTCATGGTGTCCTTTATAGCAAATCCCTGACCACCGGCCACATGCAGTGGCCGGGTCTCCTTAGCCATTCTTTGTGTTAAGACACTGCCATTGTTGGAAGTGTCCAGGCAAGGTCTTTGTGTGATGTTCTGTTGTGACTGGACCCACGGGGTGCACTTTCCTCAACTCCCACGAGAGCCATGCTGAGTTAGTGCCTGTGACCTGTCCATCTGAGTGTCCCTTCTCTGGCAGGCACTGTTGACTTTGAGCATTTGCTTTCTCTGCTGTAAAGTTACAATTTTAACTCTGTAACTAACAAGTGTTGCCCTGGCTGGTGTAGCTCAGTGGATTGAGCACAGGCCTGGGAACCAAAGCGTTGCCAGTTCGATTCTCAGTCAGGGCACAGGCCAGGTCCCGGGTAGGGGGCACCACATATTGATGTTTCACTCCCTCTAAACGCCCTTCCCAAACTCACTCTCCAGTTGTAGCTTTCATTGATGATTTGTGTGTTTCTGAATCAATTTCCATTAAAATGGTGGCCACGGGGTGATTTTCCTAATTCCATCATTCTTTCTACATGTATTATTTGGCATTCCACCAGGAGAGTTTAGCTTCTCCCTGACTCACCTGTCTAGTGACCTATTTATACCAGTGTGGATTCACAGACCCTTTTAGGAACATACATTTTACCACAGAAAGTGCACCATCCAATGGTGTTTAGTCTACAAACAATATTTACTGTTCAGAGTTGTGCGGTCACCACCACGACTTAACTTGAACCTTTTTGTCGCCCCAAAAAGAAACCCTGTATATGTCGTCAGTCCTTCTGCTTCCCCTTGCGACCTTGCAGTCTTAGGTAGACCACTCCTTTATCCTGTTGACGTCGGGTGGATCCATGGAGTCTCGCCTTATGAAGTCGGTCATATTGTTTTATTTTTAAAGATGTTACTTATTTATTTTTAGAGAGAGAGGAAGGGAAGGAGAAAGACAGGGAGAGAAACATCAGTGTGTGGTTGCCTCTCGAGCGCCCCCTACTGGGAACCTGGCCCGCAACCCAGGCACGTGCCCTGACTGGGAATCGAACCAGGGACTTTTTGGTTCTCAGGCCGGCGCTCAATCCACTGAGCCAGGGCAAAATAGGTTATACTCTTTAACTGCTATTCTTTTGATGCTAAAATGGCCCCAGGTCGGGGCTGAAGCTGCATCCTGTGTCTTTTTGTCATCTTCCCATCATCCTTTGAGCACCTGCTATTTGGGGCACCACAAGGTGTTTGCGGCTCCTCTTGATTTTCTGTGCCCCAGTCTCAGGAGCAGACCTTCTGCAGTGGGTCCTTGCAAGGCGCTGAACTCTGTCCTCCCCAACGCCATAGGTTGAAGTCCCAACCCTCTACCTAAGAATGTAACTGTGCTTGTACGTAATGTCTTTAAAGAGGAGACTAAGTGACTGTGAGGCTATTAGGGAGACCAGGACTCTCCTGGGCCAAACTTTGGTACAACTCCTCTGAGCCCTCCCTCTTCTCCACTAGGCTTCCATGCATCGCCTTGTCTTGGGCCTGCCTCGCTCTGAGCCTGCCTTTAGCAAGCATCCTGTTAGGTCGGTTTAGCAAGGACTTGACGCCGCGCTCTGCTCCTGGGCTATCAACCCCCAGCTGTCTTCGTTGTGCTCAGAGGGAGCCCCATCTCTCTCCCCTACAAGTGCCGGGATCAGTTTTTCTTTTACAAGAGTGGGTGCCCTGGCTTAAACAACAGACACATATTTCTCATAGTCCTGGAGGCTGGAAATCCAAGATCAAGGTGACTGCTCTCTTTCTAGGCTTATGGACAGCCGGGTCAGGGTTGGGGAGGACAAGCTATCTTCTATCGCTTCTTATAAGGGCACTAATTCATCCCGAGGGCCCCACCCTCCTGACCTACTCACCTCTCAAAGGCCCCACCTCCAAAAACCGTCATACTGGGGGTTAGGGCTTCAACATATGAAATGTGTGTGTGTGTGTGTGTTAGTGGGAGGCACAAATATCCTGTCCATAGCCAGCTCAAACCCAGTGTGACTGGTTCTTATAAGAAGATACTAGAGATGCACTTGCATGGACCGAAGACCACGTGAGCACCTGGAGAAAGTGATCATCTGCGAGCCCAGGAGAGAGGCCTTGGGAGAAACCAGCCCTGCCCACACCTGGATCTCGGACTTCCAGCTTCCAGACTGTGAAGAAATACATTTCTGCTGTGGGGAAGTTTGCTGCCACAGCACGGAGTCCCCCTGAGGTCCACCAGAAGGGTTTGCAGCTCAGGAATTGGCACAGACAAGGTTGGACAGACAAGGGGGCGAGCCTGGCAGATGCAGGATGGGACCGGCGGCTAGGTCCTCCAGGTACAGGGCACTAGGGAGAAGACGTGTCCGCATCCACAGGATAACAAAGGTGATGGGCGAGAGAGCAGCCCCAGCCCCTCCCACCCCTTCCAGGTCTCAGAGGCAGTCTCTCCACAGTTTCCCTCTCTATTCTTCTATTGTTAGGCTGTTTGTCTTTGGAACATAGAGGGCATCCTGCATTTCTCTTTCCTGATTTGTGACCTTTAAACAGTATCTATTTGATATCATAAAAATAAATCTATTGCTTGTTTCAATACCTTTTTATTTGTAAGTTTTATTGATACAATTCACAGCAGCATACAATTCACCCATTAACGTGTATAGTTCAGTAGCTTTTAGTACATTCACAGAGCTATGCAGTCATCACCAAAGCCCATTTTGGAACATTTTCATCACCACAGAAACTCTGCACCCCTTAGCCATCACTCCCACATCACTTTTTCCACCCCCACCCCCGCCCCAACCCCAGACCACCACTAGTCTACTTCTTGTCTCTCTAGAGTTCCTGTGCTGGGCATTTCATATTATGAAGTCCTGTCATACATGGTCCTTTGTGACTGGCTTCCTTCACTTGGTCTGTTTTCAGGTCCATCCATGTTGTAACATGTGTCCGTACTTCACGTCCTTTTATCGTCAAATAAAATGTTATTGCGTGAGATACCTCATTTTACGTATCCACTCATCAGCTGACGAACGTTCACCTTGGCTGTGCTGGTTAACACGGCTGTGACTGAACACTCACGCACATGTTTTTGGGTGTGAAGTGGAACCTAACTGCGGTCTTGATTGCATGTCCCTGATGACAAATGCTGTTGATTGTTTTCCCTGTGCTTGTCCGTCCTCTGGAGAAATGTCGATTCCAATCCTTTGTCCATGTTTACATCGGGTCGTTCGTCCTGTTGTTGTTGAGCTGGAGGAGTCCTTCATCTATTCTGGACACTGGACCCTGGTCAGATACAGGACAGCGCATATCCGCTGTCCTTCTGCGGGGTGTCTTTCCACTTTCTTCAGCGTCTTTGATGCAAAAAGCTTTCAATTTGAAGGAATTATTTATCTCTTTCTTTTGTTGTTTGTGCTTTTGGTGTTATATCTAAGGAACCATTGCCAAATCCAAGGTCATCAAGATTTACCCCCATGTGTCCTTCAGTGAGTTTTATTTCTCATATTTAGGTTTTGATCCCTTTTGAGTTTGGAGTTCCTGTTTTGTGTATGGTGTGAGGTAAGAATCCCATTTCATTCTTTTGCATGTAAATAACCAGCTGCTCCAGCTCCATTAGCTGAAGACACTGTTCTTTCCCCATTGCCTGGTTTGGCTCTCTTGTCAAAATCAAGTGATCACTGCCGTGAACACTTGCTGCTGGGCCCTCCGCTGTCTTCCACGCGTCTCGTGCTAGTGACAGTCACCGTGTTTTTATTACTTTAACTTCGCACTGAGGTTTGAAATCAGGAAGTTAATTTTTCCAAATTTCTTCTTTTTCAAGAAGGGCTATTTAGGGTCCCTGGCAATTCTGTACGAATTTCAGGGTCGGCGTTTCTGTCTCTGCAGGAAGGCTGTGAGGACTGTGACAGGGCGCGGTGAACCTGCAGGCTGCTCTGGGAGACCTGCCCTCTTACTGCTGTTCAGTCTCCCAGTCGTGAACTTCCATTTCTTTTGGCAGTGCTTCGTGGTTTTCAGGGTATGAACCTTGCCCTTTCTTGGTTAAATTTATTCCTGAGTATATTCTTTTGGGTTTGGGAAGTAAGATTTCTAGCCCATGAACATGGGATGTCTATTTATTTAGGTCCACTTTACTTTTTCCAACAATGTTTTGTCACTTTTAGAGTACACGTTTTGGACTCGACATTTTACACCATCTGTCGACTGTTCTTTGTAAGACAAGACTATTAGGGCGGCTGTGTACTCCTCTGCTGTCCTTCCCCCGGCACCTTCAGTTACTGTCACCGCCAACAATGACTGACGGTTACTGAGCTCTTATGATGCACGTGCCAGGCACTGCTCTGAAAGCTTGACCTGTATGAACTAACGGTGCCTCCTAACACTCGAAGGGGCGGGTCCATTCAATCCTGTCCTTACAGCGAGGCACAGACAGTGAGTCTGTAGCCAGTGAAGGGCAGAGCTGGGACTCAGACCTAGGATTCGACTCCCACCTCTGACCTTCTTGCCTTCCTGGCAATGAGTCAGCCCAATCTTAGGGCAGATTAGGTTGAACCACGTGAAATTGCTGCTGTTTGATCTTTTGTGACCTACCAAAAAAAAAAAAAGGCAATTTCATGTGATTCAACTTAAAAAATAAACAACTTGAGATTTGAAGCAGGTGCTTGAATATTTGTCTCCAGATTCAGGTGGGGGGTTTTCTAAGGTTCTGCTCTGTATGGTTTGAATGTGCTCCCCAAAGACACTCCAGCTGTAGGTGAGCCAAGTGCACCTGGATGTGTGTGGCACCTTCTGAGCAAAAGGCTGCAGTCTGTCCTGAGGTGGGGGCCCACAGGGAGGGGGTGCAGTGAGAGCTCTTGCGCTTGCTGTAACAGTAAGTCCCAAGGGGGACAAAGGGTAGGTCCCCTCCTGAAGAGCCACGCTGTGCCATCTACATGAGTTACCCAGCCAGACAGAACCCACCACTAGGGACAGGCACTAAGTGGGAGATCTCACCTGCTGGCTGACAGATGTCTGGGCAGGGAACCTCTGCTGAAGGGCCATGTGGACTACAGTGGCCTGTCCAGCTGCTCCTGGAACAGGAACAAGGGAAGGTGGCCACCTGGTTGGCCTCAGGACTGTTTGGTTGAAAAGCTTCCATTACATAAGAGGTGCAGGGGGAAAGAGACCTTGAACTTTAGAGAGAGGATCGTGTTCTGTCCCAGGAGTTTGGCTTGGGAGGACATTTCTATTTCCCCAAGTCTAGCACTTTTACACTGCTGGCTTGATTCCCACTGATCTCCTGCACAGCTGCCGGGGAGCCTCCCAGGACAGTGAGACGGAGCACCGGGGAGAGGGGAGGGAGGAGCGCGAGGTCTCAGCCTGGGCTGTAGGGGGCGCTTTGGGGCAATAACTGCATGGTTCTCGCCTGTTCAAAACCTTCTTGGGTGGAAGCCAGCAGCCTACCGTGGGACCAGGAGCTGCCACGAAGGAGCAGTGGAGAGGGGAGGATAGCCGTGATGAGAGTTGGTCCCCTTCCCAGCCCACTCAGGGCCACCAGAGGAACACTGGGGTGGGGAGTGACTTTCCTTCAAGTCCAGGATTGCGCTTCCAAGAGGAAGCGACCTCCGCCACAGAGACGCCTGTCCCCTCTCCTCGCCGTGTCCTGCTTTCCCAGGAGAGGTGTGCAGTGTCTGCCAGGGGGGTGGGGGGAGGGGTGATGACAAGGCTCTGACACCGACTTGTCCGTTTTTCCTGACTGCGGGACACTGCTTTGTTCGGAAGTGCAAACTCTGGGCACTCACTCTCTTCTGCCCCGTCCTCAGTCTGGTACAAGGTGGCCATCCCGGTGGCCGTGTTGCTCTGCAGACCCAGGCTGTCCTTCAGATGGGCCGTCCCAAGGTCAAACCATGGACGGAGGAGCATTACAAGTGTTTGGGCCTTACAATCCAAATCTGTGTCCTGATCGGCATGGCACGGTTGGTTAGGTGTCATCCCACACAGGGAAATGTCTGTCGCCAGTTGGATCCCAGCCAGGGCACATGCCTGAGTTGCGGGTGTGGACCCTGTTGGGGCCTGCACAAGAGGCAACTGAGGTCTCTCTCTCACATCCATGTCTCTCTCCCTCTCTTTCTCCCTCCTTTCCCCTAACCCTAAAAATAAAGTCTTAAAAAAAAATCCAAATTCATGTTCTCCAATCAGCTTTATCAGTAATAAAGTTGATAAAAGGAGAAAAAAATCTACTGAGGTTAAAGCCCACGGGGGCAGCCTTGAGTCTCCTGTCTGCTGAAACAGGACCCAGAAGGCTCTGTCTGTCCTTCAGGGGAAGAGAGACAAATAGGACCAGGTTAAGTTTAAGGGCATGCATTCCTCAAGCCATAGCCTGGGGTAAATATTTGCAACACATGGCAACAGAGGACTCGTCTCCAGCCAATGTAAAGAACTCTTAGAAGTAAGAGCCCTGGCTGGTGTGGCTCAGTGGATTGAGTGCGAGCCAAGGGGTCACTGGTTGGATTCCCAGTCAGGGCACAGGCCTGGGCTGTGGGCCGGGTCCCCAGTAGGGGGCGCGTGAAAGGCAACCACACAGGGATGGTTCTCTCCTTCTTTCCCCCTCTCTCTATAAATCAAAGCTCTTTAAAATAAAAAAGAACTCTTAGAAGAAAAAGACAAATTACTCAATTTAAAAAAATAGGTCAAACATAGGTCAAAGACTTAAAGAGGTGCTTCATAGATATGCAAATGGACATAGCTTGAGGTGCCCAACTTCATTAATTCATCAAAGTAAAACCAGAGAGACCTGTCCCTGCACCCCACCCCCACCCCACAGAGCTGAAGAAACAAAACAGAGGTAGTCTATCCCTGACCCAACAGCCAGCCCATTCCCCTCATCTCTGGCTATGGGTGCCCCCTTGTAGGGAGATGCTACTTTAAAAACAGAAATCAGTGTGGGGGATTGACTGTGGGCGTGGGTGGGGATGGAGTGCGGGAGAGCAGTGGGGAGAAAAGTGGGACAACTGTGACTGAACAATAAATTAAAAAAAAATCACAACTTCTCCCTTTCCTGCTGAAACTTTCCCACAACTCAGGAGAGAAGTCCAGGTCCTGCCCAGGCCCACCAGGCCCTTTAAAATGCCTCTCTCTGGTGAGGTGCACCTTGAGTGCACTATGAAAGATGCTGTTGGTGCCCAGTACCCCAGGGCCCCTCCCTCTGGCCCCCTCTGACCAGTCCTAGGTGGCCTTGTGACTTGCTTTGACCGATCAAGTGTGGCAGGAAGTCCACTTGTCTTTCTGATCACAGGCGTGAAGAGCCAGCCAGGGCTTCTTCTCTCAAGGTCTCAGGAGGTGGGGGAGGCTGCACCCAGGGGGAGCTCTCCCTGCACCCCAGCACCTCGTCTCTGCAGCACACCCTAGCGCCAGCCTATCCTGACCCTACCATGACCTACGCTCCCCCCAGCTCATGCTGGCCTTGCAGTTTGCCTCCACTGTTCCCGCACCCTGCAGGGCGCTCTGCCCCCTTCCTTGTTTTGCCGGGCAGTCGGCAGTGCCTATCTGCTTGCTCACCACTGCTGTACCCCAAGCTGCCCGTCAAGGCTGCGGGTCCAACGACACACTGAATGCTGCAAACCAGCTGAGCAGGGGCAAGACGAAGTAACACAAAGAATGCAGCTACACAACGTTCAAACACAGGCAACACCACTGCTTAGTGAAGTCTGCCTAGATCTTCAGATAAAACCAAGAAGGAACAGATGAGACTGGTTTTCCCTGCAGGGCAGAGGGAGAGCTCCGGGCCGGAGGGCTGGTCTGGGCTGGGCGCTGGCAGCGGTCCCCGACCTGCAGTCTCTCTGGGAGGTGTGCCATTATCTATTCTTTACATCAGACTTGGATGAGGCACAGGTGACCTTGAGCATGGGCTTGAACTGCACTGGTCCACTTTTCGATGAATGCATTTACTCTCATTTATGATGTAGTATCTCTAAAGCTACTTTTCACGTGCGTCTCAACAAAATCTGTCTGAACTGATCCCATCTTTTTCCGTATTTCATTTCACCCAGGCCCCTCTCCCCTTTGGCAACCATGTTTGTCCTCTCTTGGGTTGGCCAAAAAGCCTGTATGGTTTTATCCATAAAATAAGACACGCTTTTCATTTTCACCATTAACTTTTATTGATTTGGATATTCTGAATATGCTACCTCCTGCGTGGTATAACGTTGATTGTTCTCGATTCATGTCTTGATTTGATCGCTATGAACTTCAACTGGTCTACCCAATCATGGGGCGTCGTCCGGTGAGAAATCTCGGGCATGAAACTTCGCAAACCGCTTTCTACACGCTTGATCAGTGACAGCACCTTCTCCATACCCTGCACAAATCTTGTTTCAGTTGCATTTTCACTTTTTGAAATAATAAAGCATAATATGCCCAAAATGTTATTTCCTTCCATCTTCAATATTGAAATGGCTACACAAAACTTCACCAATTTTGGTTACTTTAAATGCACTGATACGACAGCTGTCACAACACTCTTAACAAAATTGTTTCGGATGAAGTTAGACAACTAAGCACTACCAGAGCCATCTTAGGGAAAAAAACCAAAGGAACTTTTTGGCCCAGCCGGTACACCCGTGGATGTGCTTATTCACGTTTTGTTAGACTCAAAGTGAGCGAACCCGCACATTTGTCTTGCTCTGACGCACCTCACTCAGCATAACGCCCTCCAGGTCCATCTGTTGTCACAAACGAGAAGATGCCGTTCTTTTTTGTGGCTGACCGACCCCCCATTGTGCACACGTCTGTCACCACCTGTCTGTATGGGACACCTAGGTGTGTGGTCCTGTGGTCCCTCCGTATCTCGGCTGCTGTAAGCGGTGCTGCAGTGAACGCAGGAGCACATGCATGCCTCTGAGTTAGTGTTTTTGTTTTCTCTGGACAAGCAGAGTCACTGCCAGACCCAGTGGTACCTCTATTTTCAGTACTCGAGGAACCTCTACGGTGTTCGAGTCCTACCAACAGGGCACAGGGCCCCCTTTTTTCCACATCGCCAGCACGTCTGGTTGTGCCGTTCTGGCCAGTGTGAGGGGTACCTTGCTGTGTGGGCACTTCTGGTCACACAGTCGATGCATCTATGATGGGGCTGCTGGAACGACTTCCTGCATCTTCTGTCACTGGCACAACCACAGCCCAGTCAACTGACCTGCCATTTCCAAGGCTCTTTCCTGTTTCTCACAGGCCATGCGGGTTGACTGGGATGAAGAGCCCGACCCCACGAGGTTCCCTTTCTTCCTGCTTTGCTCCAAGTCCACTCAAGTCTCGCTGCCGGTGTGGGGACCAGCAAGGGAACTCAACCGCCAGGGCCCTGTCAATGTGGCCACTTCCAAATCCATCTCTCAAGGGGACAGGCCTTCCTTACTTTTGTCCTAAAGTGCCAGCTGGGCTATTCCAAGTACTCACAAGGCATTTATCCCATTTGCTCACTCCTGGCACACGCACCGCCCCCAACATTTGGCAGAGACAGATCTGCATCACAGGGCTTCTGAGCCCACTGAAGCCAGCAGTGTGAGGACGCAGGAGTCAGTTACAACGTGACTGGCAACTGTGGGCTCTTGGGTTGCAGGAGCCCGCCATGTTTTGTGCATGCCTACACCTCAGGGGTACATGGAGGCTCTCAAAGCAACTCCAGGAAACTCATGAATAAAGAAGAAAAAGGTAGCACTGACTGCATTTCACCCAAGATTAGCTTCCCTACAAATGCCAGTCTAGTCTGTAGATTATCACATCTAAGCACCTACTGACTACCTAGTAAGTAAAGAGACCTCGCAGGCTTCCTACACCAGTTGACTCAGTCTCAGAAGAGAAATTCTGGATTATCTGTTAACATGTAGATAGCAAGAAAGAGACCGGACTTTTCCCTATGAATTTTATCTCAACTGGTAGGTGTTTTATTCCAGAACCTAAGTTTAAACCCCCTCACCCCGATGCTTTCATTTCTACTCAAAGTGACTGACGGACACTCACCTTCACTTCAAGGGCTGATGATGTGTAGGTTTGCAAAGGGAGGGAGACTTAAAGCAGACTTTCCACAAGAAAAAGTTCAAGCAAGAATACTGTATCACTACAAATTTTATTCAGAAACCCATCTTTGTTTTTTTTCATTGTTTTTTTTTTTAAAAAAAATCCCCATTATGAACTGGGTTGGTCAATCAACTACAACACTTCCTAGCAGACACGCGGTAAAAACGGCCTGGCTCAGAACCGCCCGGATCGCTCGCGATCTCTCGACCGCCTCCTGTCACGCTCCCGTCCCCCACCGCCTCCGCCGCCTCCGCCGCGACCACGGTCTCTGGACCGAGAACGGCGCTCCCGGGACCGAGACCTCGATCGATGCCTGCAACCAAGGAAGAGAAACAAAACTCTGGCATCCGAACACGCAACATAAAGCCACAGTGGTTAACACTCTCAAACACCGTGCCCCAGCACAGCGAGGATGTTACCAAACGAGAAGAATGCTGCCCCCTTAACCGCAGGCCACCGCTGTGAGCCCTAGTTTCAGGTGCGCGGGAAAAGGGAATCTCGGGACCAAGCGGCACAGTGTCCACCAGGCTGATCGCTGGGTGGGGAGGGCAGGGCTCTTTTTCACCTGTGCTTGCTTTTGCTGACAAGAGGACAGAGTCACGGACAGCACCTGCATTTCCTAACGTCGAAAACTCAGTCTACGCAGGAAAAGTGGCTCTGTGTACCTGCTGACATCTGGTTCTCTGCTTTGTGACGCGGCCGCCTGCATTTAAAGACCAGGACCAGGCAAACAGGACTGTGCTCGTTTCTGCCCGTGGTCTGCAGGGGCAGTGCCAAGAAAGCTGCCAAACCCAAAGCCCAGGACATCCCAGTGGACACGTGCAGAACGTAAAGAAGGCTGTGACAGGCGCCTGAGAGAATGGTGCACGCAGGCAAGGATTTCGGTCGTTTCCCACTGACTGCCTCCTCAGTCACTGAGGCTCGACCGCCAACGGGGGGGTGGGGGGGGGGGGGGGGGGGTGGGGGGAGGGTGCACACACAGAGCACTCTTCAAAGAGCACATTTTACCATTTTAAAGTGTGCACTGCGTTCTAAGACGTGGAATGGAAATGGCATTTAGCCAGGCTTTACTTAAAAAAAAAAAAAAGAAAAAGGACAAAAGGGAGAAAACCGCCACCCACCCACAAACCCCAACGCCAGGTGACACAGGGTCACCTGGAACACACTCACTTCTTGCGCCGGCGTCCGTACAGCTCCCGCCGCAGCTCTCTGGAAATGGGCTTCAGGTGCATGAAGTTGCAGAAGCCGCCTCGTGTACACTCTCTGGGGAGAAGCGGAGACCGTCACAGCGCCCCTGCGCACCACATACGCATGCTCACCCCGGCCCCCCAGCAGGCAGGCTGTCCACACCTACCCCATCTCATACTGGCGGCAGCAGGCTTCCCGGAAGTCGGTCACCGGGGAGAGCTCGGCGTGGATGGGCTGCCCATTGAACCAGCGGTTGTTCAGGTCAATCACAGCCTTCTCTGCGTCCTCTTCACGGCGGAACTGAAAAGACCAGACAGAAATGCTTGCTACCACACTTGAACACCACATTTTCAATGACTGACTCAAGTACATGATGTGTGCTCCCACAGGTCAAGTAGTTAGGGTGGAATAACGTAGCATAATTAACATCAGACAACCTTCTATTTACAATGAGGTTACTTAATCTTGTGATGGTCCAAAATCATGACAAACATGTGGTCTCGGTTTTATGATTCAGTTGGTTAAATGAACAAATGTCATGATTTCTGTAGGCAATTAAAGTTTCATTAAAAAAAAAAAAGGGCAACCAAACACATCCACCAACCCCCCATGCGAACAGCCTCCAATGGCCACGGAGGTGCTGGCCACTGAAGGGATGGCAGTCCACCGTGGTCCGCCGTCCTTCCTGCACTCAGGCCAGTGCCCACACGGGCGTGCAACCCCACCCACAGACCGAGCACTCAGAACCCCAAGACTAACGGCCGAAACAGGCGCAGCCGCCCAGAAATGGCACCCCCACGCGTCACCCGCACGCACCTTCACGTACACGTTCCCCACGAGGTGGTCCCCGAGGTTGTCGCAGACGTTCATCTCCTCTACCTCCCCGTACTTCTCCTCCATCTCGGTGAAAACCTCCTGCGGGGACAGCGGTGGTTTACTGGTCATGGCGTGTTAAAGACGGGAGACTAACCAAACACAACTCACGTGCAAGTGTTTTCAGTAATGGAGAAAAGTTTAAATTCCCTCCAGACGGATGCCAACAGCCAATGTCTCACCTCAAAAAACTCATCATAGTGTTCCTGCATCTCAACATCACTCACAGCACCTGCAAACAACAGAAACCTTGCCGGTTAGAGCGGGCACCGTGACCGAGAACGCTTGTGCTTACATCAACCTGCTACAGTGCCACACACTGGTTATCTAGAGAGGCCGACAGAGCTGCGTGCTACTGGAGCACTGCGGAGACTGTGCCACCCCGCCAGTCGTCAAAAAATGTGACAGCGTGGGGACTTCCCAATGCCCATGACCGTCTCCACGCTGGCCATCAAAACCACAAGTTTTAATCAGCATCAAAGGGCATTTTCAGTAAGTATGAGGAAAAAGTTGACTCTCAAAAATTTTTTAAATGAAAAATTTTTAAGATTAAAAAAATAGAGGCTAGGTAATCACACTCTCCCCCTTTATTAGGTTAAAATAAAAGCTGAAATGAATCAGGGTAAATGATTAAAAGCTTATGTTCCTGACTCATTTCTTTCCACAGGTTATCAGACACAGAGAACGCTATGCAATTAATTCTTCCTAACGTGGTTAAAACCCAAGTGACCATGAACACCCAGTAGAATAGTTACCAAGTTTGTTTACAGTATTTTGAATGCCCTTTGAGTAAAGGGAAAGTTACAGTTCTTTGTTGAAGAAAGCATTTTTATTTTCTATTTTCCTCATTTTTTCTTCTCTGTACCTCACAGGCATTCAGTGAAATCACGTCCACTCTGTGGGTGGATCCTGCAGATTCACATTCTATCTCCATGATCATCTCTTACCCAGTGTTAGAGTCCTCCTAACCTAAACCCGAGATGTCACAAAGCTGGCGTGGCGACACACCGACTTCCCAGCAGCTGGGTGGGGAGCCTAGGGAGGCTGAGCGGCATCTGGGCCGGGCCAGGCTCCTCCTGGACGTGCCACCCTGCCTGGCGAGACCCACTGAGGGCCCGAGCCGCGGTGCAGGGCTGTCCCGACTGCTGCCTTTCTGCAGTTCCCTGTCTCGAACACCTTTTTCCCTTTAAGGACAAGAACTTTAATCTTTGGTTCTGAGAGTGACTTAAGTTTGCTTCCTAATACCTAACTTCCCTGCATGCTGGTTTTTTCGAATTTATGGAATTTAACTCCCCCTAGGACCTAAACCCACTGAACACAGGCAGCAACTACCCTCGACAGCCCGTCCCACTGGAAGGCCGTCAGGAATACGCCTCCTCCCTGAGTAGAGGCCAAGCTCTAAACAGGGTCAGGCAGATGAGCCCATTCTGAAGGGCAGGTCACTGTGTTTAAATTCATGCCTTTCCCACATCGAGAGAAGGGAGAATAGAAGGGAAAAATCTGTCCACGCTCAAGGTTTGAGCAGCACTGACAGCCGAGTCTTGCGGAGGTTCTAACACCAGCTGTGTCGGGACGTGCCTGTTCTGTTCTACAGAACATGGGTCGTTGTATTTCGTCAACTTCTGGACAGGTGGTACTTGAAAATGCCTGAAACAGGCATATTTTATCTTCTATACTCTACTTACAATTTTTGAGTCAATCAAAATGAACTGAAAGGCAGAGATGAGCGATTAAAAACTAATCAACTAAAAAATAATTTACAAAACTCAGTAACTTAATACAATCTGAAAAACACCCAGTTTTCTTACAGAAATACTCTTAAACTGGGATTCATGATTAAATTGAACACAAGCACAGAAAACTCATGTTTCCATGAACGAAGGGGTATATTCAAAAGAATCATTACTTTTAGGAAAACTGATGAACCCAAATGGTGGAAATTTTATTGGAAGGATCTGATGCCAAATATTTCAGGTTTATCAACTTAAATTGATTTTCTTTTTAAATTGCAGAGTCAGAATTACCCTTGATCTGTAGTCTGGACCCAGAACTAGAACACTTGTACTGCTAAACTTAATTCTGTAGTACGCACAGAACAAGAGCACCACGAAGCTCAAATACAGACACCAAGGAAACTGACACAATACTCTTTTGCCAATAAAGAACCCACAGTCCCCAAGTAAACAAGCAGGGCAAAGAATTATGAATTGTTGTTACTCCGTTATCTACTTTTCATTCATTTAACTTTAAGTCCATATATAAACATTTTCCTCCATCTAATTGAGCTTACTTCTTAAAAAACAAAGGAACTGAACAAAAACCAGACACTTTAATCCAAGGGCTACCAAGTCAATCCTGTTACCATCAGATTTGGGGAAAGGCTTCTCCACCATTAGGTCAGTGTTAGCAACTAAAAGCATTTAGTGTCTGGGCAGGAAAGCCCACCCTGCAGACCTGGGCACTCCTGTGTGTTACCGGGAGACCTCCAGTGTGGGGCCAGGAAGCAGAGGTGGTGGCTGCTGGGACCTTCCCCCTCCCCAGTGCAGGTCACCCACAAACAGAGGGGCTCTGGGCCAAGGCTGCATTGGATTTAGGTGTGTGCTACCCAGTCACCTCTGACAGCGTCTCCTGGTAACGTTTACAGCTTTCCAGCCAACTGTGAATGAGAAGCACCCGCCCCGTAGTTCGAACCCCGTGGCTATAACAGGAGTCCAGGGTGTTCACCCCAGCGTACCCACAGATGACTATGTTGACTCTACAGCTTGACAGTTTTACTTCAATTTCAGTTTTTGTTTTTTGAACTATCCAATGGTACTAGTATCTTGTTCTCTACCCCTCAGTAAATACAATATTCATAATTTAAACAAATGTTCACCAATACAAGAAACAGATAATGTCTACTAAATGCCCAGTTAGGCCGATTTCCCCACCAAGCACCCCTACTTCCCAAAGGCAGTGAATTAACTCCTGAAGTTGGAGACAGCCACAGAAAGTGCTCTGGCTAAGACTGAATGAGCACAGGGCTGGTGCTGAGGGAGGCTCAGAGGACCCTCACTTGGGAACCACTCTCAGAACGATGTTCTCACAATTAAAGCCTGAGCTCCAGAATGGAGTTTAAGGGAAAAAAGTCTAGTGAGAAATAAAATGTGAAAAGTAATTCCAGACTAATTTTTTTTTAAGTGAGACAAACTTTCAAGGACTGTCGCTCTCAGAGGGAAGAACTCAACTCCACGGCTACTCTCCCCTGGATGATGGGAGAAGGAGCGGCAGCCCCCATCAGCTGTAAAGGGTGCTCTTTGCAGCCTTCACTTTCCTCCTTAGGTCAGGGGGCAGGGGCTCAGATCTCTGCCAAAGGCTTCCGTGGGGCCGGCGGGACAAGCCCCCGCACTTGCAGTGGAGGCGGTCCTTGACACTAGAGCGGCAGACCGGGCGGAGTGGACGCTGAGCTCTGACGCGCAAGCCCAGGGGACCAGGGAAGGAACTTGTATGAACTTACAGCGCAAACCGTCAGCAGACTGGGAAGAGTTTTGAGGGTTACGGTAAATGTTCAAGAGGGCAATGGTCTGAAATACAAAACGCAACAACTTTATATCATGGAAAATTAAATGTAAACACTCAACCGGTTTCCTGTGGCGGTCATTCCAGTCAAGACTCGGTGCTGAAAAAAAGCGAGTTATTTCTTTCGAGGTAGAGATGCTTTCTTAGCTGACGGCGGTCTCGGAGCACCCTAGCCCTGCGATGTGCAGAGATCCCATGATATGCCACTATTGCATTTCCGTTCACAGAGCGCACACACTCTCTGTTTCAACCTTCCAAGTCAGGTAAGAGTGCAAATCACTCAGCAAGCTACTACCAAAACATTCTTAGAAAAACTTTTAATGGACAACCGAGAAAGAAAGCAAAAGTGCCCATATGAACTGATGACATAATTACTGTACTAGAGAAATACAATAATTACATATCATGAAATCTCCATTTCCTAGAGGAAAAATCATAATGTTGAAATAAAACCCACACTTATTGGGCAACTTACCTTAATGACTCCTAAATATTCATTCCTAAGAGTATTAATTTTACAGAAAGAACTTAATAAATGCCAGGGGTTCAGTCACTGTAAAGACCAGTGACCGGCTGATAACGTTCAAATGTCACACGGACAGACCCCCTCGTTAACAAATGTCAATCAAGGGAAGAGACCTGGCCAGCGACCTTCCCTAGGACAGCCTCCTGAACATAGCCAAGTATCAAGTTCTTGCTGTATACGCCAAGGACTTCCACCACCTTGTCCTGTTTGCAACAGCTCTATGTCAGCAGCTCAGAAGCCAACATTAGGTCTCAATTAAGAGTGGGCTCTTTAACACCATTGTTTTAAAAAAACTTCTCCAACTGTGGGACTTACAGTGTGAGCCGTCAGCCGTCTGTGCACTGTTTTGGGGATTACGATAGATGTTTTGAATCAAGATGGTCTGCGGGGAAAAAAAAATAAAAAGGGGAATTCTACTGGCTGCTGTGCATATATTAGACAATTGCAAAGAGACAACTTGCTCGTAAATGGCTGAACGCGTCTTTGCTTCCCACAAGCCAGACAATTGTCTTCTCAAGAGAACACCCAAACCATCATATTATGAAAACAGAGTTTGAGCGGGGACTTAGCTCAAGTCAGCCAGCAACCAAGAAGAAACTGCAACTGTCACTTTGAGTGGTCCCACACTGTGTTTTAATGCACGGTAAATAGAACATCAGTATTTTCCTACACTTTGAACTAGAGACACTGAGATGTTGAAAAATTGACATTACAATCATGTTCCCCATACAAAATTCTTAAAAACAAACAGACAGACAGACAACCAAATGCATAATCCAACTATATGCAGTCTACCCAGCCCTCTGGTCTCGCAGGAAACAGGCACAGCAAATGGGTTCCCTGACTCTCACGGACACCTATCAGTTACATTTTCTCGGTAGGGTCTCTGTTTACATAACACAATAGTTTAAAACATTTGCTCTTTTTCAATCCTTCTTTTAAGGGAAAAAAATCCTTTTAGCCCTTCTGCTTTAAACTGGATCAGGCAGACTTGAAACCTTACATTGTACCGTTCTTCTTAAAATCAAGTTGTCTGAAAAAACAAACCATGTTTAAGTTAGTAGACTAGTACATACACGGATCTTAACGTCCACATCACTGTAAGAAGCGTAAAAAGCAACCCACACTGAATTACGCTAGATATTTACAAGCTGAACCAATAAAACACATGACTTAGAAAAATGAGTGTTCAGTTTCAGCAACATGTACCCAAAGCAGTTTTTAAGTGATCTCACAGAACCAGACAGTTGCAGTGCTAGCCACCTTTAAAGGGGAGGGGTTGTGTCAACACCGCCAGCAAAGGTTGCGCTGCTGGGAACACCACTACGGAGAACTCCCACTCGAGCAGCACGCAGATGCTCCGCTCGGGGCCTGGCATCGTCCCGAGCCATGGAGCACTGCCCTGAGTCAACTCATCTTGGGCCTCAGAAGCTTTCCAGAGCTGACTTGGTGTTTCCAACAGGAATTAACCAGGGACAACTTGGACAGAAAGCTACACTGAGCCCAATTATTCACCAGATAAATTCCTTTTAGATTTCACCCAGGCAACCTGGCAGTGCCGGCTGTTTCGTGGAAGAACTGTCATTAAAGGGGCGATGCAGTTCCATTAAAATCGGGGGTGGTTAGGATGACCTAACATCAACCAACCAACCAAGACAAGAGGTTCCAGTTGACACGTACCACCGACCCCGCACACTTTAATGGCATCGCTGCCTTGTTTTGACCCCAAGTGCTCAGACTGACTTGACAGTAACATGCTCAGGCAATCAATGATTCAGAAAGAAAACAAACCAGGTGTCCCTGGGAAAGAACAGTGTAACGGGCCAACTCCCTTCCAGCCCAACACTTACTACACCTGCAAGTAACCCTCCAAAATCAAAGACTCAATGGACACTTAAGATGCCCGGTTATTGCCCAATCTACGGCCACTAGTTTAATGGCGAGATTTAGTTATATACCAAAGCAGTTAAAAATTAGAACAGAAAATTTAAAGCAAATTTTCCAATGTTCTGAAACTTGAGACATGTTCAAAGCTATTAAAACATAGATTTGTATTATACTAACCACATGGTAATCAGGAATAATGGGGGAAGGGAAGCCATCTGCCCCCTTTTAAAAACAAATTAAACCTTGGGGTTTCCTACAGGCTTAAATTAGGAAATACTAATGTCTCTTTCTTAACACCAACTGGCTGCCTTCCCTAAACACTCAGACACGTGAAGAGACAGATGTGAGCTCAAAGCAGAGCCTGGCGGCTCCCAGGGTAGACAGCAGAGTCACCCGGTGGCTCAGAGGCTGCAGTTGGACTTCAGGAGTGGTCAGAAGAGCTCAACAGCCCTCAGTCTACAAAGACTGCAGTAGAAATTCTTCAAATTCCAAATGTCTAGCACACGTGGGCTAAGTTTTCTGTTAGTATGGGAGGTGCTCGCTAAATTCTTACATATGTGAGCACTTCCAGGGTACAAACTCCTGCCTCTTCTTCAACTAACCAAAAATATCAAAAAATCCGAATTCGTGACTAAACCAAATCATAGCAGACCTAAACCCAAGGTAACAGGCATCTCTCCATTTATTGAACAGACTGGCTACAAATAACTGATGTGAACGCCCATCTTCCAATGTTAAGTTTCACCTTTAATGTTTCCACGCCATGACGCAACTTGCTATCTCCTTGAATGGGGGCGTCTGAAGGAGGGGACACACCCTACAGGACTGGAGATCTGAGTGCAGGGAACGATGGGTCTGCTGGCAGTCACCCTGCCTCCCCTGGAGGGTGGCTCTGTTGGAGGGCGAAGAGCAGAGAGCCCGCTCTGCGTCCACCACGCCTGGAAGAGGCTAAGTCAAGGCTGGCATGGCTGCCCCCGGGCCCGTGTCTGTGCGAGGGTGGCAGGGAGGGTGGCAAGGGAGCTAGGACCAGTCACCGTGAACATGCACACACTAGAACTTCATTTTGGCAGTTTCTCCAGTGGTAAAAACAGTGAGTGGCGCTCTCAGACCTTTCACTGGGGTGGCTCACCAGCTTTATCCTCACTGACACAAAAGAACACACTCATCATGAACATAAATGGAAAATAAACCAACCAGACAAATACAGGCCCCCTTTATATACGGACATTATTAACTGGCTCTGTAAAGTACATCAAGTTTTGATAATTTATGTGAAAAAAGAAATTACAGAAAAAATAAAAACAAACCTGGCTAAAGGTCGGTTTATTGTGCAACCGAGAGCATCTGTCTCCATGACGACATGCCCCAATTTTGAAATAAAATGAACAGTTGACTCTGTAAGGGAAAATAAGAACGAATTATTTTGCCGGGAAGACACCAAACATGAATATATGTCATCAACACAATACATGCTATCAAACGACTTCGCAAAAATACAGGCACACTGTTTTTTGATTGGCAGCAGATACCCCCCCCCAATATCTTAGGACTCCTTAGCTTCGTACCTGCCCCTCTGTGAACTGTTTCAATGAAGAGCACTCACACCCAATTCCTTATTCAAATCCCCCCACTTTCAACTTCTTCTGCTCTACTGTTTTCTTGTAAGTGAAGTATTAGTCTAAAACTAAATTTAACTTAGAACGTGTCTGTTCTTTAGTCTTCCACGATAAAATGATTTCCCCTGAAGACACCAGCACAGTGTAGTGAGGATGAGGACCCTACTCTGCTACTAGCTACCTGGGCTTGGGCAAGTCACCCCACCTCCAGGGTCTCAGGAGCCACCTGTAAAGTAAGGAAAATGCCCCCCCAGGCACTGTTCCAAGAGTCAGCTGTCACGTAGGCATGTGTCACACACAGTGCTCATCAGTGCAATCATTATCTAAATAAAACAGAAAACAAAGTCCAGGGCCTCTCACCATGAAACCAGACCAACAGGAAATTTCCACAAACAGGTCTGAAGTAAATAATTCTTCTGGTTTCAATATATTAAAAATAAACTATCAGGGAACTCAGCCTGAACCTCTGTCCCTACTGCAAAGCCCTCCCCCCTTAATGCTGGTCAGATATTGGATGACCCAGATCAAACCCACTAGCGATCCAGCCAGTGTGAGAGCAGTGCCACGTGGCTTAGCAGATCTGTGGTGAACCATGAAATCTTACTAGATGAGTCCCATTCAAATTTAGATTTGCAGAGGTGGGAAGGTTACCCTGTAGATTCAAGTTTTTAGCAAGCGCCGTATTTAGACAGCCAACCCAGAGTAAAGGTAGAAAGACCTCAGTGAACTCTGCCGGACCATGAAGAACGCCTAGCCACTGATTTGTTATTAGGTACCAATAAAGTTGGGAAAGTCTGAACTTACCAGGGGAGGAAAATGGTCGCACTACTACACATGTTTGTAAACTAACCGTGTAGGTCTTACTTTAGATTACTTGAGTATACAACCTTTTACCTTCAGAGTCCCCTGAAAATGAAGGGCTTATTAAAAAAAAAAATCTCAGAATCGGCAAAACCGATAACAATTAACAGCCAACTATTCCACAATTAGCACAATCCTTATCCCTACACTTCCAGAGATGGCTCTCATTTGTTGATGTCCAGTTTAACTACCCCTCCCGTCTTTCTGAAGTAAGAACAGGAATAACTTAAGATTAATCAACCCGGTTTCCTGAATTAAAACCATGGCTTTTACAATGCAGCTCGGAGAGGTGGTTATCGCAGTAAGACGGTGTAGTAAGAGTTTTGTAGACTAACAGTGAAGACACCACCTGATAGTTTTTTTAAACCACAAGGAAATAAAAAGCATCAGACAGAAGTCATGGCCCATACTTATAAGCTAAAGAGTGAAATTAATGACGCGGGTTCTTATCCTGCACTCACAGAAGCCTTTTTCAGTCCATTCAATCAATGACGTGTAAAGGCAAGTTCCCCCACACTACTCCTCTGTGAGCCGAAAGCATTCAGGGTGCACATCTCTTGCACAGCATTTAACATTTTTCGATGCATTTTACTTTAATTATCCTTTACATGCATGCACTCCCTCTTTGAGAACAAGACCCAAATTGTATCCATCTTTGAGTCTCCAGAGATTGTATTTGGGTTGACACCCAAGTGACTGTGACTGATGATTCTGTCTTGTGATTTTTTGTTAGGAAATAAATATAACCCCCTCTTCCAAACAACACAGAAGATTCTATCTATCATGTGTAAAAGAAGACATTTTTACAAGCCGTATCCTGGAAAATAGAAACAGTTTGAACAGTGTGAAAAAAGTGGTATTAAAGCATTATCTGTGACAAACTTAGAGGTTTACCATTAAAATCATACATTCACATAAGCCTTATATAGCCCTGAAAAATCCCAAATAGTAATTCCTTATTAAAAGAGTAGATTAAGCCAGACGTTTAGTCTTTAGGTTTTCAAACTAAGAATTATTCTCTGAATGTCTGAAGACATTCTTAGTCTAAATTTCAATTTCGTGCAAAGATGGCACTTAAAGTCATAATTTTTAACTTCTAACCTAACGATTAGGGAAGGCATGCAACCTTAAAAACAACAACACGCCACCGTTTTCCTTATATTGGAAATGCGTCTTCAAGCATTTTAAAACCTCGACATCAGGACCCTACGTTATCTGACGATAAACACAGGCGAGATGTGTGTAGCGCTTTCCCGACACATTAGAGACGCAAAGTTGGGGGGAACTGTTCAGCACTGACAACTTCAGCAAAACTCGAGAAGGCTTCCGAAAGCCGCGCCGGCCCAGCGGGCCGCAGAGGAGCGCCGCGCGGGGAAGGCCGCGCCGCCCGAGCGGAAGGCCGCTGCCAGCCCGCGCTCCCACAGCCTGCCCGCCCGCCCGAGCGTCCACGAGGCGGCGGCGGCGCGCGGCTCCCGAGGCCGGAAGGACCGACGCGCCCCTCCCCCACCCGCCCGGGCCGCCCACCACCGCTCGGGGCCCGCCGCCGCGCCCGCCCGCCTCTCCAGCCCGGCGCCCCGGCGGGCGGGTCTCACGCACTTGTCTTTCTCGGTGCCGAAGATGGAGGCCAAGTACTCCGCCATTTCCCACCCGCAGGCGCCGACACTGCTGCCGACACCGCCGACCCTGCCCGACGCCCGCGGGAGACGTCACCCGGACGCGACGACGCTCGCCCCGCCCCCATGGCGTGGGGGTGCTGCCCAATCGGGTGAAACGCTGCCTGCGCCTGGGTGGAGCTTGGGGCGCGCGGGAGGCAATAGCTCCTGGTGCCTCGGCCTCGCGTGCTGCCCGCTGGCGCCTCCTGCCGGCGTATTCCGACTCCCACGCCCCCAGCCCTAACCGCGGCCTGGGGGAGCCTAACGCGCAAATCACGGCTAGGGGGAGAAGGTCGTGGACGAGGGGCTTCTCCAAGCAGTCGCCTCGGGCTAGGTCCGCGGATCTAGGAGAGGCGTAGGGGTGCCTCCCTCCCCGCACCTTTCCTGCGGGACCCGCACAGCCTATCGAACCTTTCCTCGGTGAAGACCCCTCCTCCACTGCCCTCGAAGGCAGGAAATGGAGAAGGGGCGTCCCTGGCTTCCCTCGCTGGTCTTGGCAGGAGCGCGCGGCCCTTTTAACGGCCCCAGTTTCTAGGCTGGGCCCATCTGGAAGATCCAGGATAATCTCCCTGTTTTAAGGTGGTCTGGAGAGTCTCTTCCTGGCAGTACTTAGCTTATAGTGTGTGATTGAACAGTCAGGGGACGAATCTTGGGTGGGTGGGGGGGCATCACTAGAGTTCTGCTTGGATTTGAGGGGAACAAGACCAGAGGGGAAGGTGGCGATTAGAGGAGCAGTTTTGTTGGTGAGAAATGACGGCCTGCCTGGGGGCGAACGCGGCAGGTGTAGTGCTCAGAGTATGGGGGTCAGGCTACGGAAACAAACCGACCATCACAAACTACTGTGATGGTGGGACCGTGTCTCCCCCCACCCATATGTTGAAGCCCTGACTCCTAGCACCTAGGACTGTGACTGTAGTTGGAAGGAGGGTCTTCACGTAGGTGATTTGGTTAAAATGAGGCTGTTAGAGTGGGTCCTTATCCAATCCGACTGGTGTCATTTTGAGATGAGATAAGCACTACAGGACAACACTAGACATCTAACCTGCCAAAGAGATGTCTTGATCCAATCCCGAGACTCCTGATCTCAGACTTCAGGTCGCCAGCACTGTGACGGAATATATTTGTTTAAAAAGGGGTTTTAAAATTGTGGGGTCTAAAAAAATATTAATACTTTTCCTCCCACCTTTTAAATTCTTCTAGGTTGGGCTAATAACCAACTTAACAGACAGATTAACAAGAGAAAAATCAAAGTGTAATATTCATGAGCATGGGGAATTCACAAAGGCATGGAAATGCCAAAGACAGTGAGGCAACATTGGGCATATAAGACATTTTTTGGACAAAGGAGAAAGGAGGGCGGGCCAGGCTGCGGTGTTAGATTTCAGAAATGAGAACCAGTGAGCTACCGGGAGTTGAAGAGCAGGAACACACAAGGCAGGAAAGTCCTTGAGAGGCAACTCAGAAACAATGGGACATCGGGTATCTCGCTAATAGGCACCTCCCTGAAGCCTTATTTACCACATTTAATTCAGATTAGGCTAAGGCAGCATCCTAATATCCTTTTCCTGAAGCAGGTTTCTCTGAATCTCTTGGGCAGGAAAAGTGGGGAGGGCAAAAGCCTCCGAGTCTTGTTTCTTAATAAACAGCTTAAAATCAATATCCCCAAAACGCAGCTTCAGGTGGCAAAACTTTGGTCCCCTCAGAAGGAAATCGCTGGGAGGGCTGGGGGGCTAAGTCTGACGCCACTTCTACCTCGCTGCACTGGTCTGGGGAGGAGCCTACTGGTCCTGCTGCTGTGCATTCTGACCCCCTTCAGTCCCCCAGTGACAGCTGGAACTCCATGTTGCTACTGCCCCCTGCCCCCTGAGTGGGGTCTCACTGTTGCTGCCTCTATGTGTTCCTGGCAGGGCAGTGAGTGTATTGGCAAGGTCATGGCCTGTGGTTCTAGATTGCTCCTTGAGCGGCCAAGGAGGGAGTCTGCACCTACTAAGGCAGGAAATGGCTGAGGAGGAGCTGATCTGGGTGTAGTTCCGGCTTTAGTGCCATTCAATGAGAATGTGTGGTGGTTTCACAGCCTTAGCTCCCGGATCCCACAGAGACAGGACATGTCATCACCCACCCATGGCTTGGGGCTTGACCCTATACCTTGCTTTGCCTGTGGAATTCGAGGTGACAAAATGTGAGCCACTTCCGAAAGAGCAGGTCCTGAGTATCTGCTCCCCTGCAGTTGGGGCCTGAATGGGAAGCGCAGGGAGCAGGCCTGAGCAGACAGGCCTGTGGCCTGAGTCAGCCCAGCAGGCGAGGAAGCTGGGAAGATACTTGTTTGAAAGCCAGGTAGGCTTCAGGGCAGCTCTGTTAATAGGGCGTGGACGTGAATGGCCTACCAGAATTTCAAGTAGAAATGACCAGCAACCCTTTGTATATAGGGTGGGGTAAGAGTGGGTTTACAGTTGTGATGCAAAAATACAGTAATAATACAAGAATAAATTGTGTTTTGCATACAACTGTAAACCTACTTTTGCCTACCCCTGTATATCTCTGAAAGAATGTTCTGTGGTGACAGATATACTCTGTATCTATGCTGTCCAGTGACATGATGGCCACTGACCCCACGTGGCTCTTGAGCACTTGAAATGAGGCTAGTGTGAGGAAGGTACTGAAGTTCAAGTTATATTTTAATTAATTTAGATTTAAACTTAAGTAGCCACATATGGCTACTGGATTGAGGCATCTAAAGTTCAGGGGAGAAGCCCAGGTAAGTGGCATATTTGGGGCTCGTTAATAAGTATAGAGTTAACATATATAAATATATGGACTCCTGCACATGTATACAAGGTTTTACTATGTGTTATTCTGGGGGAAAATATAGTTCATATTTTGTCAGATTCCCAAAGGGATCTTAGCCTCCAACATTAGTAGTCTTCACCAGGCCCTCGAGGGTCCTGGATGGTGCCTGGTAGCCAAGAACTCTTTTGTTTTGTTTTTGTTCGGGGGGGCAGTACAAGTCATGCTCAGAAACCGAGTCTGGTTTTTGCCGGCGGTTTCTCTATCACAGGTTCACGGTGGGAATGTCACAAGCCAATAGCATGCAGGGTATTGTCTCTTACTGAGCGAAATAAAGAAATGACACACTCCAGACAAGTGACAGCTTGATCGCACTATTGTTCCAGTCAAGGGGAAATGAAGGAATAAAGTCCAAACCTCACGTGATGTGTGCCTTTTTATTCCAGGAGGTGAACAACCAAAGAGCGGATCTCCAGCTGCCAGTGCAGAAGTCTTGGTCCCCTGTGGGTAGAGCACGTTGCTAGGCAACGAAGACGCCAGTGTTGGTGGGCAGGCTGATCTCTTTCAAAGGGGCTCTTGTCCAGGAGGAATGCCTCACCAAGACAGGAGGGATGCCCCAAAGATCTTAGGAGAGTGTTTAGGTTAGTGAAGAGTCTCCTCCCCAAACCGAAACTCTCCCATTTGCAGGCTCCACGTCCCCTTGCCATAGTTGCTTCTCCACTTGTTCTTGTCAGTGAGTCCGCCGTGGGGCCCCTTGACAGCTGGGCTGCTGACTGCTTATCAACTGACAACAGACATAGAATGAGGACGTCCTGCCTCCGCCTTGAGTGGATGCCAGTCCTCCAGTCCTTAGGCTCCCGTGGGTGCTTCCGGGTTTCCGACCCCCTTCCTCTCCCATGCACTCCAGTCCCTTGGCTTCTCTCAACCGCCTCTGCGCCCGCTCCTCTTCCTGGCCACGCTGGGTGCGCTGCCTCGTTACAGCAGCGCCTAGGCTGCAGTCTTAGCTCAGGCTGCGCCAACACAACATCACAGGCTCAGACTCAGACAGCAGGTGTTCATTTCTCCCAGTCCTGGAGGCTGAAGTCCCAGATCAAGGCATCGGCAGACTCTATGTGTGGTGGGGCCTGCGCCCTGGTTCACAGGAGGCCGGCTTCTCGCTGTGACCCCACGTGGGAGAAGAGGCAAAGGAACCGCCTGCGGTCTGCGTTACAAGGGCACTAACGTCATTCATGAGGCCTCTGCCCTCGTGACCTACTCACCTCCCAAAGGCCGCACCTCCAATGCCACCACATTGGGGGTGAGAATTTAACAAATGAATTTTGAGGGGAGGTAAACATTCAGTCTGCAGCGCTTGGTTATGAACGTCTCTAGACTTACCTTCCATGTATTCATGGGATGAGTAACGCCTGCTTGGAGAGTGGCACAGAACTTGGCGCTTAGTAGGTGCTCACCGAACAGTAGCTACTTTCATCACTGAACTGTGTCTGATTGGATGCTGACATCTCTCTGACTAGACTGTGGGCTCTTTGAAGACCCCGGCTCTATCTTTTCCTTGATTCCCTGGTGGAAAAGACTCACAGTCCCTTATCTGCCGTTCTGAAATACAAAACTTCTGAAAAATGAAAGTCTTTTTTTTTTTTTCTCTCTCTCTATGCGTTTGGTGCCAAGATTTAAGTTGCTGCAAAATCAGGCCTGGCCCGAGCCGCCGCAGGGTCCTAGTGCTCCCGGAGGTCAGGCGCCTCTGCTGGCTGCCGACAAAGCGCACATTTTAAATTGATTTTTCCTTCTGTGACTTCAGGCTCAATGGCACTGTGAATGCATCATAAAGAGTTAAAGACACCCCTTCGCTTGCTGTGGGAGGGGACATGGAAATGCTGTCCTCGTGGACAGTGGAAAGGCGGTGGATTTGGGAGCGGCTGTGACACGTGACTTAGGAGACCAGAGGACAAGCAGTTGAAGTTTCACAGTGTTGGTGGTGACCGAGAACCACTGGAAAGTGCGAAACCCTGCGTGGGGGCAGGCTGGAAAAGGAGATGTTGGCCAGGAGCGGATCGAACGAAGCTGGCAGCGAAGACGCCAGCGGACGCCGAGCAGTGGTTTGCTGGTCGTGAAACAGCTCGATGCAGCAGGAAGGGCTGCCCTGTGAAGGGGAGCGTGGGCATTCAGAAGCCTGGCCATGGGAATTGAAGAAGAGTTGTGCTGTAAAAGAATCCGAATATAAGCGGAGGGAAAACTTCCTATCAGAAAACACTGGAAGATTGCACTGTTGGATTCGTTCAGGTCAGATCGGGCGAAAACCTTAGTGTGAACCAGTCCCAGTGCTGACGAGGCAGCCGGCCCTGTGCTCCATTTCTAGAAGGACCAAGGAGTGTGCGGGCAGGGTTTCAGGACACGGAGCACAGGCTGAGGCAGGGCAAACCCGGCCGTGATCGGAAGAAGCCACAGGTGGGATTGGCATATGGTGTGTCCCTGTGCCCTATCATGCAAACGAACGTATGCTGGTAACCCCAGAAATGTGTTTGCCTGGTGTGATAATCCCTTTCGTGAATTCACTGCAGTAGCCCGGATGGGAAGAAGACTAATGTGTTACTTCCGCACAGTTGCTCCACGGGTCCCCTTCTGAACGTCTTTAGAAAGTACAGTCTCCCTCCCTTACCTGTGGTTTTGCTTTCTGTGGCTTCAGTTACCTGTAGCCAATAGTGATTCAAAAATATTAAATGGAAAATTCCAGAAGTAAACAATTCATAGGTTTTAAATTGTGCACCATTCTGAGTAGCATGATGAAATCTTGAGCCATCCTGCCCTGTCCTGCCGGGGACATGAATCATCTCCAGCATCTTCAAGGGCAGCCCAAAGGCTTCCCTGAGACCCCTTAGACCAGTGGTCCCCAACCTTTTTGGCACCAGGGACCGGTTTCATGGAAGACAATTTTTCCATGGGCCAGGGTGAGGGGACGGTTTCGGGATGATTCAAATGCATTACATTCAAGTTCACTTCCTGCTGTGTGGTCTGGTTCCTAACAGGCCTGGGACCCGGTACCTGTCCCAGCTCACAGGTTAGGGGCCCCTGCCTTAGATCACTGGGTGCTCCTTGGGAGTGGTGGTCACAGAGCAGCCTTCATATTACCACCAGCCCCTTGGCTGAAGGAAAATGGGGAGCCAGCTTGGGGGTAGGAATGGGGGTATAAAGAGATACAGAGAACTTGGTGCAAGATTTCTCCGAAGGACAAGGGTTTTGGAGCTTTGAGTTAGCTGAGACGGGACCTACAAGAGCACCATATTCTTTCCGGGGGCAGCATTGGTGCCCAGCTGAGAGGGGACAAGCCCCAGTTCGGCTGGCCTCCATGGCTGGTCCCCAGAATTGTGAGCTGACGAAAGGGTGGCAGTTTTGGGGGGGTTGTCATATAGCATTGATTATGACCATGGATAACTGACACAAGATCTTTGCCATGTGTGGCTTTTCAGACGGAATTTAACCCTAGTTCCACTGTGAGGATGACAGTTCTACCCAGGGCCTGGTGTCCAATTGGCCTTGACTGCTCCACAGCCATCTCTCCGGACCGTCAAGGGGGTAATACCACAGTGCGTATCGGCTGGGCCAGAGCCAGAGGTGGATACTTCAGGAAGTCAACGCAGCAGAGGTGGACCGGGCGTTACGGATTCCTGAGAGCTGGTGGCCCAGCACCACTGGGGATCCACTGATGACGAGAGAAGGGCACTCAGGGTCATGGTATTTGAGCTGAGACTTCACAGATGTAGAATGGGGAGTGGACCACCCAGGTGGAGGGGACAGGGACTCACAGCCTGGAGGGGGAAGAGCGTGGCGGGGGAGGGAGCAGGAGTAGGTGTGTGCTGGACGCAGGGATGGAGCAGAGGGCCAGGTGAGGCCGGCTGAGTGCACACAGGTTCTCCCGCTGGTCCGGAGGCTGCGGCAGCGAGATCGGTCGTTGTTCTAAAATCAGTAGGTGCCACTGGGGAGTTTGAACAAGAAGGAAATTGACACCTGATTTATGTTTTTATTTTTATTTTTAATCCTCACCCAAGGACATGCTTATTGATTTTAGAGAGGGGGAAGGGAGGGAGAGAAACATCGATGTGAGAGAAACATCAATTGGTGGCCTCTCACATGCGCCCCACCTGAGGACTAAGCCCGAAACGGATGCGTGTGCCCTGAGTGAGAATCAAATCCACGACATTTCAGTTACGGGGTTGATGCTCCTGCCAGCTGAGCCACACCGGCCAGGGCTGCTTTGTGTTTGAAGTGGAATGTGTCGGTGAGTGGAATGAGCGTTTACAATGACATCCAATCTCACACACACTTGTGTGTGAACGCTCACAGCAGAACCACTCACAGTAGCCAAAGGTGGGAGGGACCCAAAGTCCATCAGCAGATGAACGGATAAGCCACAAGAAGGAAGGGAACTCTGATGCGCCCCACGTCATGGATGGGTGGTGGACACATGAGGCTGAGTGACAGAGGCTGGACACCAAGGACCACATATTGTGTGATTCCGTGTCCATGAAGTGTTCGAAACTGGTAAATCCAGAGAGACAGGAAGAAGACCAGTGGTGGCCCAGGGCTGGGGGGAGGGGAGGGGGGAGTGACCGCTGATGGGTATGAGGTTTGTGTTTGGGTGGATGGAGATGTTCTGGAACTTACAGTGGAGACAGACGCACAGTTTTGTGACTATGCTCGAAAACACCAAGTATTACACTCTGAAAGTGAACTTCATGGCACGTGGATTTTATCTCAATAAAGCTGTTTTTTTTAAGGTAATGCTGGAGTGCTATGGGTGAGGCACAGGGAGAGACGGGTTGGGGAGCCAACCCTGGGAGGTGATGGGGTTTGGACCAGGGTGGAGGCTGGGAGGTGGGGTGAGCGGGATGATTCAGGGAACCTCGGGGGATGGAGGTGCCAGGCCTTGCAGGTGGGTGGTATGTGGCAAGCAAGGGTATGAAAGAAAGAGGTGTGGGCCCGAGTGGCAGGGTTGGACAGTGGGGTGGGGGCCACCGTGCATGTCCTGTCGCCATTTCTCACCCAGGGGGGCTAGCTGGCTGGGCGTCTGCAGGAAGAATTGAACAAGCAAATGCTTGTGGCCCTGTTCTTGTCTCTGGACAACACCCCCCACCCCACATCTGCCCGTGGGCTTAACCCTGACTCCACCATGGGAAGACTTTAGGACCTTGGACAAGAGAGTCAATTGCTCAGGTGAGTGTCCCCATTGGTGAAGTGGGGACAGGGTCTGAACCTACCTCTTAGGGTTTTGTCAGGACTGGATGAATGAGCCAGTGCAGTCCCGAGCCCAGGCCTGGGCATTTGAGTGAGAAGGGTGTGGCTCTCACCAGCTGGGTGACTCTGGAAAAGTCACTTCCTTCATCTGCGCCTTGGTCTCCTGGTCTGCGCTGGACTCGTTGACTCCTGAGGTCCCTTCTCAGACCCTGATTCTGTGACTGTGTGACACAGAACACACTGCCATGGTCTGAGAAAAGCCGTACTCTCACTCCCCAGGGACGGTTACATCACCCGAGGATGTGCTTTTTGATTCTAGAGAGAGGGGAGGGAGGGAGAAAGAGAGGGAGAGAAACATGGATCGGTTGCCTCCTGCATGTGGCGCGACCAGGGACTGAACCCACAACCTAGGCATGTGCCCTGACTGGGAATTGAACTGCTGACCTTCCAGTTTATGGGACAACGTCCAACCTACTGAGCCACACCAGCTCGGGCCCTGACACTCTTCAGATCCAGTGACACTTGACTGGTTTCCATAAGCTCTCTCTGGAGGGGAATCAGTTAACCTGGTTTTAACAAAAGGGACTGAGTTTGTGTTTTCTTTCATAAGCAAGTACAATTGATCAGACCAGGTAATTAAGCCCATAAGGGGCTTGTGGTCTGGGCCCCTTGGGGTACTTTTATCTCCAGGAGAGTGAAGGCAGTCAGCACACAGTGTCCCATAATGTGCCCTACATCTTTATTCCGGCATTTTTACTTGAATTAATGACTTTCTGTGTGGCAATACATCCTCATGTTTCAAAATTCCAAAGTGAGAGGCCCCCACTTGCTGGGCCCAGGCCCCTCACTGCCCTCACCTAGAGCAACCCTGTCAGCAGCTCCCTAGAGACCATCTGTCTGTACAGGCCGTCTGTCTGTGCAGCTACAAGCAGCTGCAAGTATATTTCCTCTGTGTTGGCATGAACACTAGCATACAATACACGTGTTTTCCCCCTGACATTTTGGTGACAACTTCGACATACTTCTGTATCACAACATTAAAAAAGACCTCATTTTAAAAATTGTGGTACAAGGTGCGTATCACAAAGTTTACCATTTTAACCCCCTCCAGCGTCCCTTTCTGTGGCCTGAGCATGTTCACACTGTTGTACAACCGTCACTGCCATCCGTCTCCAGAACCTGTTCATCCTCCCAGAACGAAGCCCTGACCCCATTGAACATTCTCCCCCCCCAACCCCCCATTCCCTGGCGCCCACCTTCTACTTTCTGTCTCTGAGACTCCGACGGCTCCAGGGACCTGCTCCTAGAGGAACCACACAGCACCTGTCCTTCTGCACCTGGCTCGCTTCACTCGGCGCCATACCCTCCAGGCTCACTCCCTTGGTGCCGTGGTCCAGGTGCCCTTCCTTTTAGAAGCCGAGAAGTATTCTACGTCTTATTTACCTGCTTGTCTGTGGATGGACATTGGCGTTGTCCCCACTGTGGCTGCTGTGAGCCGTGCTGCTGCAAACACGCGTGTGCACCTGTCCTCATTTTTAGACCATGGCAGAATGTCCCATGCCGCGGAAGTTGGTACTGTGCCCTCCTCGGCACCCCTTCAGCTAGTGTCTGTTTTGGCGGTCACAAACACGGCTGCCCTGAGGAGCCCGGGCACTGGCCACTCCACACCCGTGCAGCCCTAGGTTTGCAGGATACGTGTCTACAGGTGGAACCTCTGCCTCGAACAGAGGGTACTCCTGTAGTCCAGTGACCCCGTGTCATTAGATCCCTTTTGTGGGGTACCTGTTGGCAGCTGGTTCCAGACGAGCCAGATCTTGTGGGCTATGGTGTGAGGGTGTGGGTGTTTACCAGGCAATAGTGTGGTCGGACTTAGCAAATGTCAGACGTTTGCTGCACTTGGGGCTGCGTCTTGGACAGAACAGTGAAAGAAAGCCACAGGAAGCAGAAGCATCTGCTTGCTAGGTGATAGACACCAGGGGTCGCAATTGTCCCACTTTTGGGCAGAGAAGGCACAGGCGAGTTCTCCACTTTGGCCATCATGCAAATGATCATTAAGATTCTTGAATGGAAAAAAAAAAAATCTTGGTGTTTCCTGAAGGATTTGCTGTCTAGATTTTGGGTTGAGAGCAAGTATGAAAGATGGAAACCTATCTGGGGACCCGGGGATTCTTTGCCACATCCGTGTACTGGCCCCATGGAGACAGGGCACAGAGGTTGCTATTTGTAGTTTCTTTTAAACAGATGATGGCACACTTCAGTTCTTCAGTGGCTGTGCTGCTGAACACACAGCTCCTTATTCTAGTCCATTGACGGGCCATCTGCCCCGCCGGGCTTCCGGGCCAGGCCAGCTGCTCTGGGTGCAGAGACGGGCCCCAGCTCAGAGCTACGTAGTGGAGGTGACTGCTGGTGGCCATGGCCCTGCAGGGAGGCTGTGGGAGGGGCGAGTCCAGACTCTTCCTCTGCCTGTCAGTGGAGTCTGTGCGTGGGTTTCCCCACCTATGCAGGCTGCCCCGCCAAGACAAGTGCAGGGCTACATTCAGGGTACCCAGGTTTTCAGTGTTTGGAGGTGATGGGAGGGGGCCAGGGGGCTGCAGTGAGGCTGGTGGGGGTCCCACCCAGCGGGGCTCCTGGACTGTGCTTGGAGGAAGGCCCCCTCTGCCCTGGCATGCAGCCCTTTCCCCGTAGGCAGCTCTCCTAGCCACCATACCACCTCCTGCGTGGGTCCCAGGTGGTTGGTGCTCCCTCTTGCACCCCAGCATGAGTGGGCTTCTGCACTCCCCCTTCCCAGGACTCCCTGGTGGTCAGGTGAACCAGCACCCACTGTCAGTCTTCAGGCAGGTTTGCATGTGGGCATGACATCACTGCAGCTGTGCCTCTCTCCCACCCTCAGCGAGGTCACCTTATCACCTTGCTTGCCTTCCTGGTGGCCCCTGGTCCCCATTACTCTCAGCTGGAGCCCCACAGGTGTGCTGCCCACCGGCAGGGCACACAGCTCGGGCAGCAGTGGGGCCAGGCTCTGCGCTGAGCAGAGCCCTGCTCGGGAGGGGCTGGCCACGCCCCTCTGCCTGCCCTGTGCTGTGTTGTGGGTTCGAGGACACGCACCTGTGTGTCACGGGGGCTGGGGGTGGGCAATAGAGTGCTGTGTTATGAGTGCCTGAGGAGGGCAGCTGTGAGGTAGGGGAGGAGCAGGACCCTGGGTCCGGGAAGTCTAGTGGGGAAGGGTGCACCTGGTCGGCTGCACCTGCTGGCCTGGGGAAGCCCAAGGACAGACTGCAGGACTTATTCATGTACAGAGGAGTTTTGGGGGAGTCATGGCGGCAGGGCCTGACTGGGGGCAATTGGAGTCCCTGAGCACCCCCATATCTCTGGGATCTGAGGGCAAAGGCTGAGTCATCATTTGACAAGTGTCCCCAGAGCCCATCATGGGATTGGCTCAGGTTCACTTGATGTTTAGTTACTGCTCATTGACCACTGAAAAGGCCCTCCCCAGGGACCACAGGGATGCACCTGAAGGTGAACAGGTTGGGTCTGTGACTCCTTGTCAAGGGGAGCCATGGGCGTCTCAGTGAGAGGGTATCAGAAAGAATCTATCATCACAGGTCTTGGGGGCCCCACTGGGTGACGTGAGGTGGGTTGAAGGCAGCGGTATTGGTGCTGGGTTGGAGGGAGTCAGAAGCTGGGCAAGTCTCTGCCTGGGTAAAAGCTTAGAAGTCTTGCTCATCCTTAGTCAGAGAGGAGGTGGTTGGGATTTGGGGGCACACAGCACCTTGCTTCTGGGCTTGGACACAATTACCAGTGGCCCAGCTTCGCCCCATTCCATTGTGGACTAGAGCTGCCTAGTCTGGGCTTGGCGTCTGGGAGTTTCTGTCCAAAAGGGGGCCCACGTGGCCAGTTCCAGACTCCAACAGCCACCTGTGTTCCTGGTCCTCACACATGAGTCTCCCTGCAATTTCAGTGCGGGATCGACGCTGACTGTGAAAACCACCTGTTACTGCTTTGCGCGGCGTTGTGGCAAATTAGCTGCGGTGACACAGGAGGATCTGCCCTAGGCTCTGGCGCCACTTCCCCGTAGCTCTGAGAACAGCAAGAAGGTCCCCTCAGGAGTGGTGGTGAATGTTGTATGACAAGTTGGCTGGGCGGTGGGGCTCAGACGTGTGTGGGACATCTGTCTAGATGCTGCTGTGAAGGTTTCTGTAGATGAGATGAACATGTAAAACAGCGGATCCCAAGGAAAGCAGAGTGCTCACCAGAATGGGGGTGGGCCGCATCCAATCAGCTGAAGGCCTCACAAAGACTGTGTCTCAATAAAGAAGGTTAGATGCTGGGTAGATAGGTAGGCAGATGACAAATAGATAAGTGATAAAGAGACAGATGATAGGTAGATCACAGATAGGCAGGTAGATAGAAAGGTGGCTAAATAGCTAAATGATCATCCTGGCAGAGGCTGGTGGAGCATGGCTGGCCCCTCGCTCCTCTCCGAGGACTGAGGTCGGGCTGGCAGCAGGCTGGCTGTCCAGGCAGTGTGCTGACCTCACAGAGAGTCGGGACAAGGACCTCGCCAGCCTCATTCCCGCTGACCCACAGCAATGCCTGTCGCATATACAGTACGGATGCGCGGGTGAGTCCCGCCGGGCCCTGGAGCGGAGGACCGGGGTGCTGGGCTTTGTGCCTGGCCAGCAGACTGCCGGCATCATGGGAATCCTGCAGACAAAGCAGATGCTAGCCTTTGTGTGTGAGAAGGACCCGGTCAGATCCCGGGCAGCAGAACGCCAAAGTGCTGAGGGCAGGCTTAAGCCAGAGAGCCGAAAACAATGAGAGAGGGGACAGCATGTCTGGGCAGGTCGCCCTTAAGGCAGCATTTCCTGCCTGCCTTGGCTTTGCAAGGGTTTGACAAAAATTCCTGACAGGTCGTGATTTATTTAGATAGTGAAGATGATCTCAGGACTGTGGCTCACTCCCCCCAAACACACGCCACACACAGAGACACACGCTGACGCGTGTGCACACCACATGCAGGGACACACAGGCACATCAGCCTTCACACCTATGGACACACACACAGACACAGCCAGCCAGGGGACCTGTCCTGATGGCTATGGCGCCCCATACCTGTTCCTCTGTCCCCTGGTTCCTCTAGTGGGTTGCCCTCCGTCCAGGACCCTGCCCTGAGCCCACACTCAAGCCCATGGCCCCTTCACCCCTCAGCTTGTTGAGCCCCTCAGGGACCCACCCCTCCCTTCTCTGTCTCAGGCTCCCACACTATGACCTGGGTGAGGCAGTGCCTCATGGTCACCTCCTGGTGTCCCCAGTCGATGGCCTCACGTGACTCTTGGCTGGACACAGCTGGCTTTGCAGGCCTTTCTCCACCTCAGGCCAACTTACCTGCCTCTCAGGCCAAAGCAGCCAGGGGGGTCAGGGAGGGGCTGGTGGGGGCCAGCCATGCTCTCTCTAGAGTCTCCATCTGGGGCACAGGTGGAGGGGACAGCCACTCTCCAGGAAGCTGGGTTTGAGGAGCTGTGGAGAGAGGCCAGCAAGTGGTGAGTGGAGGTGGGACACAGGGACAAGGGTGGCGTGCTCACACAGTCCCTGGGGAGGAAGACACAGCTCAGAGGCGCCCAGGCCCACCTCTTGATGGGTCCCATTTCCAAGTACTGTTGTGTCCTGGGGTAGTAGGGGTCAGGACGCCAACATAAATTTTGGGGCACACAATTCAGTCCTTAACACCTGCTCTCTACAATGTCTTGTGACCCCCAAAGCAGTACTCAGCCCTTTTGTGGTCATTCACTGACCACAGTGGCAGAGACGGGTGACCTGAGTCCCCATCACCCCATGGGCACATGCAGCTGAGCTGGAAAAGGCCGCCCTGTGAACAAGTGCTACTCCCAGGGTACACGCGGTGCCACGTCTGTGTGTGCTGGTGGGGGCTCCAGCATTTCCAATGGCCCCACCCGCAGTGGGGAAGGGCCCCTCATGTCCTCAGCACCAGACGGTTGTGATGTGCCCCCAGGAGAAAACGCACATGCTAGAAAAGCTTCGTCCAGGCACGAGTAATGTGCTGTTGGCTGTGAGTCCAGTGCTAATGAGTCAATGACATCTGTCACATCAGGTGCCTCCAAATGGAAACACGCGAGGTTATCTATCGATCGGTTGACAGAGCTGCTGCGGCCAGAGGCTCACAGGAGCCTAACGGTTCAGGGTTTGCTGATTCAGTCCACGGCAGCTTCATAGAGAGTAGCAGCTGCTAAGAACGAGGAGAACTGACTGTGACCTGTGCATCGGTTCCTTGGAACTTGACTATTAAGAGAGGAGGCGGAGTTTGGAGGGGTGTTGATTAGAAGGGACAGCCCCTGGGGATAATGAAAAAATACAGGGACCTCGAGTTGGTTTTGTGACTGTTCAGAATCTTCTCAGACACTGCACCCCCTTAGCACGTGGCCAAGCTCCTCCTTCCACCTTTGACAGGTCCTGGCTTTGAAGTAGCATCTCCAGCGTGAGTTCAAGGAGGAGTCTGGGCCCAGAGCCGAGGGTTTGCTGGGCTGTGCCAAGGCGGGGGTGGGGGAGGTCGAGGTGAGAATGAACCCACACACGTGTCAGAAACGACACGTCCCCCATCGAGCCTCATCCCCGCCGCCTCAGTGCCAGCTCACTCTGCAGGCCATGCCCTGCCAGCCGTGCAGCTGGAGCCACCGTGCCCCATGGAGGCCTCTGCTCCCACTGGCCCCCAGAACACACGGCCCCCAGCCCGGAGAGGGGCGGGGTGTCAGGGCTGGAAGTGGGGTCCAGCGTGCCTCTGGACCTCTGTGGACCCTCGGCCACCTGGAGCTGTAGAGCCCCCAGGACGAGGTTGGCACCTCAGACTTGGTTCCCACCTGCTGTCTCAGCCTGTTTGAATGACCTCAGTGGGGTCAGGTGTAGGGAGAGGAGAGCGAGGCCCTCCCCTCGGTGCCAGATGTCGGGGGACATGAAAAATCTCATCATTGGCACAAATCACCTCTTAGTGCAATGTTTGAGAAAGTCAAAATGAATCCAAAAGATGTGCAATGAACAAAATATCAGAATTTTACGTAAAGACAGGATCAGCACTACTGAGCTGTCCCTCTGTCTCAACTCCGGCATGGCTCTGCCTGGCACCGACCATGTGCCTGGCCCTGCGGGACCCCCTCCATGGAGGACCCAGCCGGCTGGACTCTGGCCCCTTCTGTCCACTTCCCTGTGCCCAGGAGGGCTCTCTGTGGGGCTGCCCCCCACCCCGCCTGCACCCCTAACCTGCCATGCTGACCCTGGCTTGAGCGGGGGCCTGCACTGAAAGCCCCTCTTCTCCTCCAGGCCGCGGGGCCTGGGTGTGCGGGCTAAACTTCCTAACCCCACTTTCCTGGTCTGTGAAGTGGGGGATGTTGGGACTTACCTCCCATATAGAGTGTCGGCAAGGACCCTCCGGGTCACCATCAGTGTGGCCCAGCACAGGCCCTAACTATCTGCACCCTAATTTGGCCCTTGTTGTCTGGCGCCCTGGGGAAGGACTCCCTGAAATAATAGAATTCCAGGGCAAAGGCAGCATTTCCAGGTGATTCGGGGCCCTTTACCATCAGGCTGGTGCTTGGAAACACAGGAAGAAGGGTTTGGTACAGGGCCCGGCTGACTAGACAGCTCTGAAACCCCCACTGCGAGCGCCGACTCTATCTTCCACGTGTCAGCCACGGTCCTGCTTGAATCCCAGGTCAGTCCGCTCTTTCCGGGCCGCGGTGAGAGACGAGCTTGCAAAGATCCCTGGTGCTTCAGGCGTGCGGGCGTGGCACAGATATGGCTGGAGCGGGGAGGTGGGGTGGTGGGGTGGGGGGAGGCACAAGGATGAACGAGCAACCTCTCACCGTCTGGTCTGGCCATCACAAAGCTCGAATGGTGGCATTTTCCTCCGCTGGGGGCCGCTGTACCTGTACCTTAGCGTAATGCTCCCCAGAGGCCAAGCTACTGAAAACATCAAAAGCCTTAAGACTGGGAAACATCAAAAGCCTAAACACTGAGGTGGCAAGTGCCTCCTGGGGACATATCCTGAGCAATACGTGGGCAGGACCACAGAGAGAGAGGCCGACAGAAGCCAGGCCCATAACAGTGACAGCAGGGATGAGGTACAGGCCTGACGGAAGCCTGGTTGACGGGACGCCTTGTGCAGGAGAGGACATGCTGGCATGGCAGGGTTGACAGCGGGGTGAGCACGTGTGGGGGAGCCCGGGGCCGGGCTCCGTGTCTGTGAATGTGAGCACGCCTGCCTGTCTGGGCACACACAGGTCCCGGTGCCGAATGACAGCCACTTTTTTATTGCTTAGTGTTTTCTGTCTTTCCTGAGATTTTTACAAACATGCAGAATTGTTGTTAGCAGGAAGTAGTGGAGGCGATTCTGGTTTGAATGATGATGTGCCCTCGCCTAATAATAGCTGTGGGGTTCGGGGGCCGCTGGTCTAGCCTCTGCGCCTTAGTTTCCTCATCTATGATGCAGGGGTATGAGCACCCACAGGTGGGGTGGTCATGGGGTCACACAGGACCACTTAGCAGACAGCTGTCCTCCACCCAGTAACAGGAGATGTGTATTCGCTGCCCCCCAGGTGAGTGGTGGCAGAGAGCTGCACAGAGGGACGGTCCCAGGGGGTGCTGTCCCCTGGTGTCCAGCACTTTGTGCTGGTCAGAGTCCAGGGCTGGGAGTGGTGGGCTCTCCTCCAGGGCTACATTTCTGCTGACTGGACAGCCTCCCTCATGAGCTCACGCTTTCCAGACAAATCCCCCTAATGCCTGCATTCTGTCCCCGGCATATATAGGGAGAGCCTAAGCCCTGGCTCCCCACTTCACTGCCCAGAGGCCCCTGCCTGAGTCCCCGCCAGCCTGGGTTCCTTCAGTGCCGACGCCAACATGGACATCGCCATCCAGCACCCCTGGTTCAAACGCTCGCTGGGCCCCTTCTACCCCAGCCGGCTGTTTGACCAGTTTTTCGGCGAGGGCCTCTTTGAGTACGACCTCCTGCCCTTCCTGTCATCCACCATCAGCCCCTACTACCGTCAGTCCCTCTTCCGCACAGTGCTGGACTCAGGCATCTCTGAGGTAAGGCTGGCCGGTTGGGGGTGGGGGGAGGGGGTGGTGGCGGCTGGAGGAGCAGCTGGAGTTTCCAAGGCTGGCCCTGGAGCGGGCAGCACTGAGCTCCCGAGCTCTTGCCTTGTTTCATGGAGTGGATGGTGACAGCTGCGGGGCCACTTTCTTCTTCCCCCCAAATCCTCCTGACACACAGAGGCTGGGTGGGCATCCCCAGAGCAGAGCCTCCTGTGCCTCCAGGGAGGGGCCAGGAGGGGGACCCGCCTGAACCCGACCGCTGTCTTTTCCTCCATCAGCTCATGAGCCATATGTGGTTGGTAATGAACCAACCACAGGCTGGAAGCCCCAAGAACAACCCCACCAAGGCAAGTTCCACGGCAGACGCGAGCTGTGTGTTCAGGGGCTGTCCTGCTCCACTTTCAGCAGGAAGCCTGGGTGGGGGGTGAGCTGCCCAGGGTCCCGAGCTGAGGGCCTCCTCTTCCCTGAAGCCCTCTGCGACCAGCAGATTGGGCTCATGCCACATCTGCTCTGGTGCCCAAGGCCAGGCCCAAGGGGAGGCAACAAGAGCCACGGTCTTCCTTCCCTGAGCTGAGACTGACCCCAGGTCCAGAGGGCTAGAGGTGCTGGCTTCACTCACCCATGGTCTACACACAGGCCTGCCCGGACCTGACACAACGCCAGTCTACTCTGGGGGCTCAAAGACCCCAAACGAACCTCTGAGAGAGTGAGGCACAGGGGCGTGTGAGAGTGCTTTGTGCACAGGGCATGGGCGGCCACCTGTGGGCTGTCAGGCAGGACCAGTCACTGTGAAAGGACAGGGCCCCAGGCTGTTGATGGAGAGGTGAAGGGATGCCAGGGCAGTGGCCTTAGTCCTAGTGCCAGGTCCACTCAGCCAGCCAGCTAACCAACCTTACCCAGCCACCCAGCCAACCAACCTTACCCAGTCAGCTAGCCAGCCAACCAACCTTACCCAGCCAGCCAGCCGGCCAACCTTACCCAACCAGCCAGCCAACCAACCTTACCCAACCAGCCAGCCAACCTTACCCAACCAACCTTACCCAACCAACCAACCTTATCCAACCAGCCAGCCAGCCAACCTATAACCAGCCAGCCAGCCAACCCACAACAGCTGCCCAGCCATAGCCAGGCAGGCATCCACAGACACCACCACCTCAAACCCCCAGTTTCCAGTTGTCAGCTGAGTAGCCACACAGCCCTTAGTCAGGACTCCCTGGGACTCTGGTCCCCTGGGAGAGCGTCAGGAGAGTTGGAGCTCTGATCTGCAGTTTGCTTTCTGATAACTGGGACGGAGCCATCGGCTACTCCCCAAGGGCCCTCTGGCCAGCCAGGCAGGGACCAGAGCAAGCTCCCTCCCCAAGCCTCGGTGAGAGGCAGACCCGTGTGAGCGGCGGTTGGGTTTCAGGTCCGGTCTGACCGGGACAAGTTCGTCATCTTCCTGGACGTGAAGCACTTCTCTCCGGAGGACCTCACGGTGAAGGTGCAGGAGGACTTTGTGGAGATCCACGGCAAACACAACGAGAGGCAGGTGAGCCCATGGCCCTTCCTGTGCCCATGAACCCAGTGAGAGGGGGACTCTAGAGCTTCGGTCCCAGGCACTTCTCCAGGAAGGGCGGGGGTGCCATGTCCACCTAAGCACCGCTGCCTCTCAGGGATGGGGGGGTCATTCCTGAGTCCCCAGTAGCTGGGCGAATGGCTGGGGCTGTCCCCGGCTCCGTCTTGATGACTGGTGTGGCGGGGTGGGATGAGGAAGGACCCCAGGAAATGCCGAGAGCCCGGGTGGCAAGCTCTGTGCCCACGAAGGTTTGCACGTGGACCTAGCTCTGGAGGGTGGGCCGTGACGACAGCACAGCCGTGCTTATCGGCGCTCCAAATGCTTCATGTGTGTCGACACGCTCACCTCTCAGCAGCCCTTTGCGGCCAGTGCCCCATCATCTCGGGTCGGCAGGGGGCAGGGCCAGGTACAGGGAAGCCCGAGGCCTGCCCGGCTCCACAGCTGGGGCCAGGTGGGCTGGAGGTGGGAGGTGAGGGAGCCCCGGCACTGGAGCTGGCGGGGGCAAGGTCTCAGGCAGAGCCAGGAAGAACCCACGGGTGGTCTCAGGCGTGCGATATCCCCACGTGGAGTGGACCAGTGAGGCTGGCAGAGGGTGCTTCTCCTCGTGGGGGATGCAGGGCTGGGCATAGAGTCCACTCCCGTTGTTTAGCCAGCTCAACCCAGGCCACTGCTCCCATGGGTTCTCAGCCTTTCCACCTGGAGGAGGAGGGACGGGCCCAGGGGCTGAATTGGGATGAGCCTGTTCAGGAGAAGTGAGCATTCTTGCACCCAGGGAGGGCTTCGTGACCCCCTTGATGGACACGGATTGCAGGCACCCTGAGCCTGAGAGGTCTGTGGGGTCACAGGTAAAGGGAAACCCTGATCCAGGACCAGGACAGAACCATTCATGAGATTTCAGAGTAAAATTACCCTGAAGAGCCGACTCCAAGGCCACAGTGGGCCCCTGGCAGGCCATGACTGCCATGTGGGTGGAGCCCAGCCCTATCCATGCCACCTGCCCTGGGAGAGCATCAGTGGGTTGGACCCTCCTGCTGTCCAGGAGGCCCTTCTCCACGGGGGTCGGCATCTCTGACAGTGCCTCTGCCCCCCAACCCAGGACGACCACGGCTACATCTCCCGCGAGTTCCACCGCCGTTACCGCCTGCCTTCCAATGTGGACCAGTCGGCTCTCTCCTGCTCCCTGTCCGCCGACGGCATGCTGACCTTCTCTGGCCCCAAGGTGCCCTCTGGCATGGATGGCGGCCACAGTGAGAGAGCCATCCCTGTGTCCAGGGAGGAGAAGCCCAGCTCTGCACCCTCCTCCTAAGCCCGGCCTCAGCCTCAGCCCCGCCCGCTGCTGCCCCCATTCCCATCCACTGGGGGACCCTAGAAAGTGGGGCATTTGTCTTCTTTCTCTTTCCTCTTTTTTATTTTCTTTTCTTCTTCTCTGAGGGAAGGAGGGTGTACGAGAGTAGCTTGGAGAGCTTGGGGCCTTGGCCTGAGGTGCCATGACCTTGGGGTGACCTGGATCCCAATACCAGCCACTGAGTGGGAGTGACAGCTGTCCCACCTGTTCTAGACAGCAGCCCCGCCCTCTCGGGGGATGCAGGCCTGTCTGGCTGGCCGAAAGGGCAGCAGGCGAACACCGCTGCTGAGTTGTCTCTGGGCAACTCTCGCTGAGGTGCCTCTGACCCGTGGCAGGGGATGCCTGTGTCAGGCCCTAGATGTGTGCCTGCCCAGTTCCCGGGGCCCCAAGGTCCATCCATCAGAGGCCCCGTGCACCCGGGCCCTCAGCAGCCTGCTTCCCTCAGACCACCTTCCCTCCCCTTTCCTGTCTCTACTATGCTCTTGGGGCGTCTGGCCACCCGTGACCATGCAGCCCATGACGTGGCAGTCAATAAAGAGCAGGTGACACAAGCAACTTGCCGTCTGGTAGCCCTGCTCTCTCCCAGGGGGCAGTATGGAGAGTCGTGGAGAAGGGGCATAGTGGTCTGCCTGGTCCTGTTCCATCTCTAAGTGGCCGGGTTGGTCCATTGACCCAGCTTCACAGGAGGGAAAGGGTTCCCAGAACCCACAGGGAAGAGGGAAGAGGCTGGGGAGGGCCGGGGAGGAGAACATCAGACCCCCTTTTCCAGCTCTTGGGAACTGGGAATTGGGTGCCAGGCGAGGTCTCGCCCTCCTGGCCCCAGCCACCCTCCCTCTGGGGGCCTTCTCTCTGGGCGCCCTTGGGGGTGCCCTGTAAGGCTCCTGCCTCATCGCTTCCTGAGGGATGAGATTCGGCATTCCATTGTGGTTGGAGCGTATCCACCTCTATCTGACACCACGCCCTGCCTCCCCATGTGGGAGGCACCCCCTCACACTGCCTCCCCCTCTGTGAAATAGGCACAGGGGTCCTTGGGGGCTTGTGGGGACCAGAGCTGAGCCTCCCCCACCAGGAGCTGGAGGCCTTCTCACTGTTTGCCCAGGTGCCCGGGCCTGCAGCCTCTGGAGTGAGGGAGCCCTGACAAATGCACAACGACCCCAGAGGGAGTGAGGTGGGTGGCCAGAGGCAGCCTCCAGGAGCAGAAGCCAGCAGACACTGTCATTTTAGTGGAAAGCAGTGTGTGCATGCGTGCGCACGCGCGCACACACACACACACACACACACACACACACACACACCCCTTGTGTCTCTTTCACCACTCTGGGTTTGGCACCTGTCTAAAGAAGGGTCCTCACCCCTGTGGGAGTCTCCCTAGACTCCCTCCCACAGCACGCACCCCCTCCCAACAGGAAGGCCCCCTGCTCCTGCCAGTTAATCCACATCCGGACAGAATGTGGGGTGCCCTGTGTGGGTGGCACAAAGGCCTCTGCACAGGGCCAGGGCCCGACAGCTGAAGAGCTTCCTGCTCCTCCCCGGTCCTTAGAGGACACCTTTACTTTTGCACAGCCTGGCGTGCCATTGCACCAAGAGCTGGGAGTTGGGGTCCCGTCGGGTCCGGCTGCAGCCACAACTGAGCTGTCATCAGATGCCAATGGCCTTGTGGTCACTGCAGGTCTTGTTCAGGCCTTGTCATGGGCTGAGCCGTGTCTCCCCACATTGGAGCCCTACGCACCTCAGAATGTGACGGTGTTTGGAGAGGGGCCTTTGAAAAGGGGATTAAGGGACGCAAAGGTCACTAGGGTGAGCCCTAATCCCCCATGATTGGTGTCCCAGTAAGAAGGCTAGGACACAGACACACATACACAGATGACCTCGTGAGGACACGGGGAGGGGACAACTGTCTGCACATTAAGGAGCAAGGCCTCAGGAGAAACCAGCCCTGCAGACGCCTGGATCTTGGATTTCCAGCCTCCAGACCATGAGACCCTGAACTTCTGTTGTTTACGCTGCCCATCTGTGTACTCGTCACGTGGCCTGGCCTGACTACTACAGGCTTGAGGACACAGCCTTTGGCCAGGCAGGCCTTCTGGTGACAGTGGCAGTAGGCTCAGGAAATCTGGTTTATGCTCCTCAGGGATCTGCAGGGAGCGTCAGGGCCCAGCCCAGGCAAGGGAACTCAGAGAACCGCCGCCCCCCCCCCCCCATCATACAAGGCTCCCTGACTTCCTCAGCTCCACACATTGGCTCTTCCAGCACCAGGGAGGTTGGGGGGTGGTCTGATACCATCCGAAGTCCCCTGACTGATGGTCTTGCCCAAAACCAGTCCCATGGGCTGTTGCAGGGAGAACTTCTGAATCCAGACCCCATCCCACTCCTTCTTCACGCTCACCTGTGTCTGCCTGGTGCGAGACCTGGCGCGCATCACCTGTGTGGCTGCAGGGTTGCCACAGCCTGCTGCTGTCATCGCTGCCACCGCCACCGCCACCACTGTGGCCCTGCCAGGCCTGAGGGCCCTTGCCCTCACCGCACCCACCTCTAGTCACTCGTCCCCCTGGGGGTCACTCCCCACATAGTCTGGGCCACCAGAACCAGCCCCGCCCACTCCAGCCTACATGGCTGTCCCCACTACAAAAGCCATAAACATGAGGGTGGCTAGTGTCTCCCAAACCTGCTGGCCCCTGGGAACCCCCAGAGTGCTTTGCAAACACAGCCCCCTGGCCCCCACCAGATCTGCAGGATGGAAAAGTGCAGGGTTGGGGCCAGGAGCCTGCGCGCTCCAATTCTCCAGGTGGTGCCTACGCCAGACGGACTCGGCCAGACAAACTCGGGAGATGCTGCATAACAGTGGCCGCCTGCAGGGTGGGGGAGTGAAGGCGGAGCGGCCTCCCTGAAGCTGCCTTTCCCATCCCAGCATCGCCCCCTCACCCCACCCAACATGAGACTTGGGTGTAGTCACTCGGTTTTGGAGCAAGACTGAGCCACACCCTCCTCCTGGAGCCCCATCTGCACCTTGAGCGGCGGCTGCAGCAGCAGGGAAAGAACTAACTGAGCAGCTTACTGTGCACCAGGCCTGTGCCCACCGCACTGGAGGCTGGTGGTCCCCATGCAGCCCACCCAGAGGCTTTCAAGGGGCTCCACTGTTGGGGGGGGGAGATCTGGGTTTCCAAGGCAAGTCAATTGCCTGTGCTCCCCACTGGCAACATCCTGGCCAGGATCCACCCCGTCTTCCTGATCTCAAAGGCAGGACTGTGAACCCCTCCATGGGTGGGTATTACAGTGTCACCCCGTAACCTGCAAGTCAGGAGACACTGAGGAAGCCAGGCTAGTCCTGGTCTGCTGGTGACTTGCCATGTGACCTTGGGCAGGTCCTCACCAGTTCTTGAGGGTGGTGGACTGATGCTCTGGGGGGCAGGGGAAGGGTGGGGGTCGGCCAACCCACAGATGATCACCTGCGATTCTGAGACTTACCACCAGGTGGCAGCAGAAGCCGTGCCTTGGCGGAGACTTTGCAGGCAGCAGGCTAAGCTTGTTCCTAAGGTCACCTTCATGGGTCCAGACAGCAGGAAGCAGCGGCAGAGGGCCTGGCTGCTGCGGCTTGGCTGGCGATGTGGAACTGGGAGACCCAGCCTGACCTGAGGGAGTGGCGTCCAGCATAGGAGACTGGAACAAGGAGACACAACAAGCCACACAGGGGGTTGGTGTTATTTCTTTACAATAAGTTTTTGTTTCATTTGCTTGTTTGTAACATCATTTGAAAAAAGGAGAAGTCACTGTCTGGACATCATCCCTGGGCAGAATGACATAGTACTTCAGCCCTCCCCCCACCACACCTCCTGACTTTCCCCGCGTCCCCCGCCAGCTCCCCAGGCCTCTCTGAGGAAGACTGAGGGCAGCTTCCTGTTCTGTCACGTCCACAGAGGCCAGTGTGGGGCAGGGCAGGGTGGGAAATCGGTCCTGGCAGGAAGCCCCAGAGCCTGACAGAGGTAGCAGGGTCATGGGTCAAAAGTCCTGCCTGCCAGAGGCTGCGTGTGGCCGCCTGGAAGCGGGCTGAGAGCCGAGGCCTGTGCACACGTGTCAGACAGCAGTCTGAAAGGGAAAAGAGTCCAGGAGTGGAGGGACAGGCCGGGATAAGACTTTCTAAGGGCAGGGCAGGCAGCCTTCTCTGCAGGGCTGGCCTGCCACCCAACACCCACCTCAGCCTTTAGGATGGGGGAGCATGAAAAGGGGAGCCCCACTCAGGCTGGGGGCTGAGAGAGGGGTGGTGTGGCCAAAGGCTGCAGACCCCACGTGGAATCCTGATCAGGGCCAGCTCCCTGGCCTCTGGGAGCCAGGCCAGGGGCTCTGCTGGTGTGGGACTTCCTCCAAGATCTGGGATTGAGTCTGGGGGCAGCGGAGGCAGCAGGCCCCACACCTGTGCGTGCAGGCTGTGGTCACAAAAACAGGCAGAATGGAAGCTCTGCACGCACGCACAAGCATGCAGCGAAACTCACATGTGCACTCAAACACACAGACACGGGCAACCTAACACACATGTGCACATGTAGCAACATGTGCACATAAGCATACACACCCACACATAAACACACCACACACACACATGTGTTTGCACATACACACACGCCTGCAACGGCCACAGGCAAGCAAGCTGTAGGCTCTATTTCCTGCTTCTCACTGCACTGGCTTCCCTCTGTGTCTGCTTTGTATTTGAACTTGAAAGGCACAGTCATACACAGAGGCCTCCTACCCGTCTCTCTGCCTTGAGGAGAAGCCTCTCCGGTGTGCTCTTAGCAGAGCTTTCACTCCAGGTGCTTCGAGGGAGACCTGACCTTCTTTGTGTTGCTAGGAGCACCTGATCCCCTTCTGATGCCGGGGCTGGCAGGAGTGGGGGTGGGGCTGTGTGCTCAAGGGCACCCCAAGGTCACCAAGAAGGAAGGACAGTGAGAAGCAGAGGTGGCTTGTCATCGTGAGGAGCTGTCAGGGGCCGGTGGGTGCTTTGCCTTTATCCCACCAGGAGCCGGAAATCAATAAAAACAGTGGCTCAGAGCACAGGTTTCCAAAGCCAGTGTGGGCCTCTTCAGACAGAGCCCTGCTGGCATTTAAGGGTAGTTTTGCTGGTCACATGGGCCTGGGAGACCAATCAGACCTGGAGCTCCCCCGCCCGCTCCAACAGGCACGTCTGCAGGAAAGTTGAGGCCCCGTGCTGGCCTGGAAATGGCCTTCAGATGGTGCTGGAAAAGAACGTTGCGCTTGGGGGTGGCTGGAGGCCGATTTCTTCCGATGCCAATAGCAGCCCATGTCTGGGGTTCATGGTGCAGGTCTGTGTGAGGGGCCACGCCTGGGCTCAGTCACAGGGACCTGTGGGGGCTGCATCTCTTCTGCCTGCTTTCAATGAAAATCTAGGCTAAGTGAGAGGTCCGAGGACACGAGGTCCCCGAGGGGGCTGGGCTGTGACTCCCAGCTGTCTCCTCCTGAGGCTGGCCCCCACTCTGTGTCCGCTGGTGTCCGCGGCTGCAATAACTTGTGCTTTCTGGGATGGGCAGCCCTCGCCCTGCAGGCACACCGCTGCCCTGGGGTGGCTGGGGCGCTGAGAACACACTTTGCAGCTTCAAACAACAGCAATTTCTTTGGAGGCCGAAGTCTGAGGTCAAGGTGTGGGCAGAGCCGGCTCCCTCTGAGGATTCGAGGGGAGGGTCCTTCCTGCCTCTTCTGGCTCCTGGTGCTTCTGGTGTTCTCAGCTTTGGCAGCATCGCTGCCTTCTTGGCCTCCACGGTCACATGGCCTCCTTATTCCTGGCACGAACCTCTGTGGCTCTTCTCTTTTTATAAGGACGCCAGCCATTGGGTTCGAGCACCACCAGATAAGCCAGGGTGCTCTTGTCCCCACCCTTACCTTCATTACATCTGCAAGGGCCTTTTTACCAAGAAGGGTCACTGTTGCAGCTTCCAGGGATTGGAACGTAGGCCTGTCTTTTGGGGGGTCACTATTCCACCCACAACTAGGACTGACACCCGTGAGCTGCACGGCCCTCACCTGCCGGGACACCTTCACACACATCATTGTCCTTGTTCCTTGAAGGAAACCTCAGAGATCAGCAGGATAGACACCAGCCCATTTTAAAGATGAGGAAACTGAGGCCCAGAAACATAGATTCAGAGGAAAGAGGCCTGGGGTAGGAGCCTGGCTCAGTCACTGGCCAGGTAAACTGGGTTTAAAATCACCACCCATGAGGTGATGGGAAAGGTTCCCAAGGGACCTTTGTGAGAAAGTTCTGTGAGTCCTCAATTCTGTGATAAATAAAATGAGCAGCTGGTGATGCTCTTGATGAACCCCTGCAAGACCAGCTGTCCCCATGTGCCCTGTCACGGGGACGGTGCCTCGGCCTCAGCTGGGTTTGGACACTTCTCCTTGAGGCAGTGGAGGGTGGCAGGGGGTGGGGGGCTCTCCTGGTTGCATTCCAATACTCGGAGGCCTGTGTTTCTGTTCTAGATGTTTCTATGGTGATCCACGGTTGTCTGCCCACGGATGACCCAATGTCCGGGATTCGTCAATGATTCATCCTATTAACAGACTCATGGGGCAGCCAGTGACCCGGCTCATTGCTACCCCCAAGGGACCCCACATGCTCCTGCCCGGAACCAGGAGACACCATGGGCTCCACTCCGGGCACAGGATGTACCGTCACAGATTTAGGCCCTCGCCCAGCCAGCAGGATAGTGCTGGACCTCAAACCTCCCTCGTGGTGCATGGCCCTCTGGGCCTTGAACAAAGGGGGCTTTGGTCAGGCTCAGGTGACAGGGGAGCAGGGAGGCTAATGGGTGACCTGGGGTCGACAGGGTGGGGCAGGTCAAGGTGGCTCTGGATCCCCACTGGCCCTGGGGACAGGGCATACCAGCCAGCTTCCTGAAACATCTCATCGCAGCCTCTGCTCACAAACCCTCAGACTGTGGGTGCCATTCTGGGAGACTTGGTGCTGGGACCCTGCCCCCGTGGGACCCTCCCACTGCACCCTGGGTCCTGAGGCTCGGTTGCCTGGTTTTAACCTTGAAGCTCATTGTCAGCCACCACATCGGCCCTCCCAGCATCGTGGGAGGCCCAAAGATTGAGCAGGGAGGGCCTGAAAATCTGGGGGCGATGGCCAGGGGAACCCCCAGCAGCCTGATCCAAGCTGGGATCCTGGGCCTGGCATGCCCAGGACAGGATGGGCCGGACTCTGTTGAGGAGCCCACCTGGCTTCAGGGGCAGCATCGGGGGCCTGTGTCCGAGGGCTCGGCCTGAGGAGGAAGGTTCTGGGCCGGAGGAGAGCAAGGTTGAGCCAGGAGTCCCTGCAGGGCAGTGGCTGCTCAAGGAGGAGACAGAGACATGTCCAGCTGGGGTGGGGGCCTGAGGAGGCCTCTCGGGTGGGAGTCACAAGTGTTGGACCACAGAAGGGGAGTGGGCAGAATTCGAGGTTGTCCTGTGTCCGGGCCAGCAAGCCTGAGGACGACACCTGTGTGTCCCATGCTTGCGGTAAATGAGGTGCCCGTCCTTCTTTTTTCTGGAAGCTTCTTTTGCCTCGGTCCCTTGCCCACTGTGCCAGCCCTGGATGTGAACTTAGGAATTTAAGCTGCTACCTCCTCCAGCAGCCTTCTCAAACTTGAACGTGCATGGAGGCCAGGCACCTTCCATAAATGCAGGTTCTGGCCCGCAGGTGGGGGCGGCAACTGCCTTTTAAACCAGGTGCCAGGGACACCACCTGCCACAGGCGACCCTGGAGCAGCTAGGGTGGCCTTTGGCCCCTGAGTTAGGTCTGCTGGGCCGGTGAGCAGGCTGGCTGTTCGGAAGCAATGTTTGCATCAGCCCTCCAGGCCCCAGTCGCCTGTTTTCTGAGACCACGCAGTGGGGACGGGGGTGACAGGGCACCTCCCGGATGGCGTTCCTGGGCACCACGGGACAGCCCTGCCTGGAGTCCCACTCCCAGCGTGGGGCAGGCCAGGAGGGAGGGCCCTGGGGACGGGGGCCCTGGGCTGACCAGGCTTCTGGCTTAGCTGCAGCAAGGCCAGCTCTTCAGATGCCTCAACTTTCTGGGCTCCGTGCTGGAGCCCGGGGGGCCTGTCCCCTACCGGCCCTACTTTACAGACACCAGGTGCCATTTGGAGAGGACAAGGAATCTTCTAGGCCGCATCTGGCGGCTAAGAGGCAGAGAAGGGCATTGTGGGGACTTTGCTGCCTCTGCTGGGCTCTGGGGCTGGTTTGTTAGGCCTCTGAACTTGGCGGGGCTGGATGAACCCAGCCCTGGGCTTGCAGGGAAAGCCCCTTGGTCCCTCCCAGTGGGGGAGGCAGGTGGGGGATTGATGGCAGGGAGGGAATTGCCCAGACCCCCCAAAGCTGCCAGATAGGAAAGCCCCAACTAAGAAAGGCAGGGCTTCACCCAGCAACGCCTCTGGCCATCCCCTTCCCTGGGAATCCCGAGAGGAAAGTGGCGGAAGGGGCAGTTTCTTGTGGCCCGTGGGACCCAGGGGGACAGTAGCCACACTGTGGCCCCCACACTTCCTGCCTGGGCAGCCCCGCCCACTCTGGCTTCCCTTCTCCCCCAGCCTTTCTGGGAATTGGCACCACAGCTGAGCTTTGGGTGGAGGACGGGGTGGGGGAGCAGGGCCCCTCACCTGTGGCCCCTGTCACCCAGGGGACAATGGGCTGTTAGTAGCTGGGTCAGTTGTGCTTTGGCCTTTGTAAGAGGACAGGTGGGGGCCGGGACAGGGACAGGGGCACAGGTGTCAGGACACAGTGGGAGCAGGAGAGGAGGGCCCTGCCTCTGGGGCCAAAGGGTCTGGGTGAAGTCCCGGCTTGGGGCTTTGGTCTCTTTGCCTCAGTTTTCGCATTTGTCAGATGGACCCCGTGGAGCCTCCTTCACCTGGGCCCTCCAGGGCCCGGTCTCCCCCAGCAGCTGCAGTGGCTCCCCCCAGCTAAGGAGTGCCCCTCGCAATTGCGTGGACACCCACGTCATGCTGTGAGGCGGCACTTGCTCTCTAAATGCCCCCTCCGTGGCCTCACCCCCAGAACCCGGATCCAGCGGAGGTGTGCAGGGCCGAGAACAGGTCCAGGGGCCTGGAGGAGCCCTGGCCGTGGTGAGCCCTGTGGCAGTGTTTGCTGAGGGAGCCTCGAGTCCTGCTAAACACATGTGGGCCCAGCGTCTTCCATGGAGTCTCAGGAGGATGAAAGCCAGTTCTCAGGCTCACGAGGTCCTCACTTCCTCCCTGTCATCAGCACAGACTTTTGGCACTGTGCCCCAGCCATCCTGTCCCTGTCAGGCTCCCTCCCCAGGACGCGGCACGTGCAGTTCCCTGGGCTGGCTGGTCCTGTGCACTGCTCCCTGCTGCCGGCCCGAGGCCCTCGATGGAGGGGCCTTCCCTGAGGCTGCAGCCTCTGGGGGCTTTCTCAGCACTCCGTGCTCTGAGGATCTTACGTCCTGTTGCCTATGAGGCCCCTCCCAGTAGGACACAAGCCTCATGAGGGCAGCAGGTAGGTCTGTCAGGCCCAGGGCCAGGACAGAGCCTGGCCCTGAGTAGGCGCTCCGTGAGCACGTGGAGTGAATGCAGGATGGATATGGCTCCAAGTGGAAGTGGGGGGTGGTCAGCACAGGAAGCTGAGCAGTCCCGGAGAAAGGACAGATCTCCCAGGCACCCCCGCCCCCGCCTCTGCTGCATTAATCTTTCCTTGACTCAGGGCTTTTCAACCTGCTCCCCATCAAATACATGGGGAGCTTTTAAAACTACTGATCTGTGTCACCCCTCCCGCCATGTGCAGACAGTCTGGGTGGGTCCTCACAGGTAAGCTGCAAAACCCTCAGGTGGTTCTAATGTTCAGGCAGGGTCAAGGACCATGGTTTGGCTGGTGGAAATTTCAGTTCTTTACCAACTGGAGGGGCATTTAGGTTGATCGGCAGGTTCTAGCAGGTTCCATCAACCATTTACTCTTGAGTATGAATTAGTGGAGGAGCCTGCTCCCTGCCCCCAACACTTGGCTGGGTTGGGCAGGCCTGGAGGAGGGGGACATTTTCTGGGTGGGGGGAGAAAAGAGTTAGGTAGTTTGGGGACAGGGAGTCCTGGGGGCATGGTGGTTCAAGGACTTGGAGGTGAGAAGGAAAGGAGGCAATATTTAGGGGAGGGAAGAAGGGTGTTCCTGCTTTCTGGGTGTTTCTCACGGCCAGACTTAGGGTAGAGCTGGTATTTCCACCCCAACCCCTCCCCACCCCCCCATTCAGTGTGAGGAGCCCTCGGCCCTCCAGGCTGACATTGATGGCCCCTTGATGACAGGTGGATGGAAAGGTCTTGCTGGCCTCCCCTTGTGGTCCCTGCCTGCTCGTTCTAACCCACGGAGCCCACTTGCAGCTGTGTCTACAACGCCCTCGATCACACAGGATTTGACTTTCCCGATGACCGACAGCTGAATCTGGGGCAGGGTCCCCCGAAACCTCCAGGTGGGACTAGCTGTAACAAACCCCCAGGTGACTCTATCCATTGGTCTCAGAACTCTGCCCGAGAAATGGGTGTTACTAGTCCATTTCACAGAAGAGGGAAACCAGGGCTGAGGAGACAACTGGTCCCCAGAGCCAAGGTCCCCAGGTGCTCAGAGACACTGGTGCCAGGCCCTCCTCATCCCTTCCCACCTGCTGCCCAGGGAAAGCCTCACAAAGGTGGTTCTGGGAACAGATATGCCCCACCCTATCTCAGAGGGTGCGGTGGAGGCGGTCTGTGAATCACATCCCTCAAAATAGGTGACCTTGAGCAGGTCCAAGGTCACTCTCCTCAGGAGGGCTGAAGCACCTGCTCAGGATTGAACAGACACTGGATTGGGAGAGGGGAAGGGTGGCAATGGTTCAATGGAGTTAGATTGTGACAAACTGAACACAGTGAGTGCAAGGAATCCCACCTCTTTAAAACTCAGCCAAACGCTCTTCAGTGTGTCCTTTGTCTCGGCACTGACTGACCCTGGCAGTCAGAGCACAGCCTCCAGCTAACTGGGCCCTCCCCCTCCCGCACTCTTGGGGAGGCGCCGGGGGAGGGGCTGGGGTCTGAGCCCTGCCTGCAGGGGAAGCAGCTGTGGCCAGCCCCTGGAGGGGTGTCAGAAAGAACCTCCGCGGGTCCAAGCCCCTGCAATGAGTTCCGGCCTGTGCGCAGAGCGAGACCCTGCCTGTCCCATCCCACGTGCTGAGCAGGGTCGTCCTGCCCTAGGGCCAGAGCCCTCTCCTCTGGGTTCCAGATTTCTAAGGTTCTGCAGTCCCTTCTTTTATTTTATTTATTTATGTTTTTAGAGAGAGGAGAAGGAAAGGAGAAAGAGAGAGAGAGAAGCATTAATGTGTGGTTGCCTTTCGCGTGACCCCTACTGGGAACCTGGCCCGCAGCCCAGGCATGTGCCCTGACTGGGAATCCAACCGGTGACCCTTTGGTTTGCAGGCTGGTGCTCAATTCCTTTTTGAAGCTGGGCCCGGAGTTTCACTGTGCCCAGGCCAGTGCTGGGGTCCAGAAGGAACTACCAAGGGGGCAACCACCAGGTGCTTGAGCTGTGCGCTTTCAAAAATCGCCCCTGTCTGGGGCCGGCTGGGGTGCAGGGCAGGAGCAAGCACGGAGCCCACAGCTGGGAACCAGCTTATAGTGATCCAGAGCTTTGACGCTGGAACTGACGGCCCCACATGTGTGAGAAGCGGGACTGAGGACCCATTTTGCAGCCCAGGAAACCGAGGCAGCGCGGGAATCAGGCAGTGCCCCAGCCAAGGGCCAGGGAAAGAGAGGTGATGGGGACCCAGTGGGGACGCACGACATTTCCTCATCACCAGCAGGCTGGCTTTTTCGGCTGTCTTGGGAGGTCCGGAGTAGTTTTGAGAAGGGCAGGGGCGGGGCGGGGCGGGGCGGGGCGGGCTGGAGGTGCCTTCCCTCTCCCTCTCCCGCTCCGGGCATCCTCGTCACCAGCAGGCAGCTGCGCGGGCGGCCGGCGTCAGCCTCGCTCCATTTACGCCTGTTCCTGGGCCGCGCCCGGAGTAGTGGCGACGAGCGCGTCCGGCCTCCGCAGCAGGTGGCAGAGGGCGGTCGCCAGTCCTGCGGCGCTCCTGGTGCGCCCGGACCCAACCCGGTCCAGGGGTAGGAGGCGCGTCCCCCTCCCTAGCGCGCCTCCCGCAGCGTCCTCCGGCCCTGGAGGGCGAATTTCCCGTATCCTGTCACTGCCCCTGGAGCCCCCTCCCCCGCCGCGCCCGCAGAGCAGCCGCCACCCTGTCAGCCCAGGTCACCCACGCCCTGGTGAGGTCGCGACCCCGCCAGAGGAAGGGCCCTACCCACTGCGCCCTTGTCTCATTAAGGTTCCAGGGTGGGTGACCTGAAATCAGTCCAACAACCTGGGCCTCCCGGCGCTGGCACGTGGCCAAGTAGTCTAGCCTCTCTGGGCCTCAGTCTCACTGGACTAGGGGGAACCCCAATGCAGTCGTGGGCTTGTGGGGGGACCAGATAGAGCCATGCAGGTCAGGGGTGATCAAGTAGGATAGGAGTATTCTAAGGCAGGGGGTGGGGAGGAGTTGGGGGTGGGTGCGGGATGGAGGGGTGGGGAGTGGCATGGCCCTGCTGGGGTGGGGGGTTGAGGCACAGGTACAGGCAATAGGAAGGTCTGGGGACCAGGCTTGGTTTTCTGGGCCCTCACCTGCCCCAGGGGCTGAGCTGCTTCAGCTACCAGGCCTCCCCTGCATGTGCGCTGGTCCCAGGACCTCCGTGTCCCTAGGACACAGTGGAGATGCATGTGATCTAGAGCGTGAGGGGACAGTGCTGTGGGCTGACACCATCCTGACAAGTCCTCTAACTCGGCCCCTTCTTCATGCCCTGTCCTCAGCCTCCTGTCCGCCCGGCCCAGACGGGGCCCATCGGTCCCGTAGACACGGGCAGACACTGAGTGTTGGAAACTGGCAGGAGAAGTGGAGTCTGCATCCACGCCGTCTGTTGCTGAGCACGGCCGTCGCACCTCTGCCTTGGGTTCAGCAAAGCAGGGACTGAAGGAGATGCACAGGCCGCTGACACCCACACTGCTTGTTAGCCGCAGCAGGTGGGGCCACGCCTTCCTGCCCACTGAGCACCATCCATGGGGTCCGGGGTCCTGCATGGGTGCATGCATGTATCTGTGCCAGTGCCCACATGCATGTGTGTATCACCTCTTGGCACTTTTGCATGCATGCAGGAATGTCCTCACATGGTTATGCATGTGTGCATCCATACACATATGCATGTTGTGTGTGCACACATGTGTGAGCACATAGATGTGTGTGCACATGTTCCCTGTGTCAAAATGCACTTGTCCTATGACAGTCACCCAGACTGTCCTCAGAACTCTGTGCTGGGAGAGGCTGCAGCCTGGCCCTTGCAAGGAGCGTCCCCAGCCAGTGGGCCCCCCTTGAAGCTGCGTTGTTTCTGAGTGTGTTGTAAGCCCGTGTGCAGAAGGCACCGTGTGCTCAGTACACGTGGGACTTGGGCAGCTGGGGGTTGTGTGTTGGTCACCTGACACCGCTGACCCTATGAATAATGTGGTCTGCCTCAGGGAGTCTGGTGGGTCCATTCACTCCGTCCCCTAGTCACCTGTTCACCAGCGCTTACTGCACTGGAGGACCTGAGTGTGGGGAGGCAGGCCCTTGACCTTGGAAAATGCTCCACCAGGACAGAGAAGGAGGTGGGGGAGGAGGGGACGGTGGGGCATAAGTGGAAAGATACAGCTAAGATGTAGAAATTAATTGATGCCTTAACCAGACGTAGGGTGGAGGTGGACAAGGGGGCCTCCCTGTCCTCTGCTCCTGCAGCAGTCAGAGCAGCCTGGCTTGTGCTGCATAACAAACATGCCCCATGTCTCCGAGGCTTGTGACAGCCTTGTCTCTGGCACCGGGGGTGAGGGCTCTGACTCTGGCTGTCGCTTTCTGGCCTCATAAGCAAGGTTTAGGTACGTCCCCTCATTTTCAGTGCCTCTTCCTGAGACAGGGACTCTGCCCTGTGGTGTGAATCGGGCGGGTGGGTGAGACAGTGGAAACACGGCACCTGCTGGGCTCCTGCGCCAGTCCAGTGTCACACGGGGCACTCGGATGTATTATCTCCATTTGCCACAGCTCTGGGATGTGGAGGTCATGGTGACTGTTTGCGGGAGGGGAAAATGGAGTGGAGGGACATTTCTGGAAGAATTGGCTATGGGAAAAGCAGAGCAGGACCCTTGTAACTTCTACTGAGGGAAACTGATGCAACCCCCATGCACGGGCCCACTCCAGGGGTTTCCCAGCAGATGCAGTGGCTGTTTAGTGGTCTCTAGAGCCCTCCTCTGTCCTGAGAGACCAAAGGGGAGTTACAGCAGTCTGCATGTTGCAGGACTTCAGGAAGACGGAAGGGGACACAGTTCTGGAGTCTGCGCTCCCCAAAGCCATTCATTCCAAAATATCTACTCGGTTCCCACTGCAGTCTGAGTGCAGAATAAGGACCCAGTAAATGGCAGCTCTGCTCACTCCTGGATTTGAGCTGAGGGCCTGAGTGTTGCCCCTCTCGAGGCTGCATGCTCGTACGTGTAATAAGCACACTCGTAAACATCTCAGCCTTTCTGTTGGGAACGTGGCCGCGGTGCCCACAGGGCAGACTGGCATTGGACATTTCGTTATGCTGTCTTCCGAGATCACCTTTGCCAGGTCTCAGAATGGATTCCCAGGAAAGCTACTTGCGACAGTTAGCTATTGCTGCATAACAAATGAAATAAAGCCACAACCAAACTCTTTGTTTAGACATGATTCTGCTGGACTCAGCTTGATGGTTCTGCTGGTCTTGGCTGGGCCCCCTCACGTGTCTCTGCTTGTCTCTGCTCCACGTGGCCTCTCTTCCTCCAGCAGCCAACCCGGGCTTGTTCTTGTGGTCCAGGTAAGGTCCAAGAGAGGGGCTGAAGCGCTCGGGGTCTCCTGAGGTCTAGGCTTGGAGCTGGCCACTATCGCTTTGGCTGTCTTCTATTGGCCAAAGCAGGTTTCAAGGCCAGCACAGGTCAAGTTCCTCCTGAAAGAGGAACTGAAAACTGATGCCAGAGTGTGTGGATACAGGACAGTCTGGGACACTGAGGCCACCCAGTGTGTCAACCCGCCACAGGGCAGTTCCAGCCCTGCCCTACCTCGACCCCCTCCTTTGTTTGTGCAGCTGAGCTGGCAGCCCAGCCACGACAGACATTTCTCCTGCCTTGGGGACACGGCAGCCTTGAGTCCCTTCCCAGAAGTCTTTTGTCTGGGACTTCCCAGGCACTCCCTCCCTCCCGGGGTGGGCTGGTTATGATAACAGGAGAGTTTGTGTTTAGAAAGCATGGGGTGGATGTTCCCTTTAAAGTCACCTGTGAGCCTTGAGCGCATCTGGGTGGAGGGGGCTTGCCACCGCCCAGGCCCCTGGCAGGGCTTGGCTTTGAAGTCTGTGGCCTGGGTGGGACACACCTCCTCCCGCTCCGTGTATTCATCGTCCTTGGCCAAGAACATGCAGGTGCCCTTTCTACAATGACCCGACTGTGCTTACAACGCAGGAGCACAGGAGGTGTTGGGGGGAGAGGGCTCAGCTAAACACATGGCCAGAAGTGGGGAGCGTTGTCCCAGCTGGCTCACCAGCCCCACCCAGTTGGATCTTGCCAGCTTGACCTCCCTCTCCACCCCCGTCCCCACCAAGGGGTCTTTAGTACCTCTGGCGACCCTCACAGCAGGTCCTGGGGGCAGCTCTCACAGTACCCTCTGCGGGGAGCCAGTGGGCTGCACGGCTGACTGCAGAGTGTCTGACACCCTCCACCTACTGGCCAGATGTCTAGACTTGCTCTGCTGTATGACAGCCCTGCATGCCAATGATGGGGCAGCTCCTGGGCACCCAGCTCTGGGGACCCGAGCTGCTCAGATCTGGCTGCTGGGGTGGGGGTAGCACCCTTGGGTTCTTGCTACTTCTCTCTGAGGTGGGTCACGCATCCTGGTGCTGACACTCAGGTCTCTTGGGCCCTGGGGAGATGTTGGGAGGGCTGACAGGTGCTGGCCTGTGACTGTGCTGGCACTAGGTCAGGGTAGCAGCCCCAGAGCCCCTGGGACGGCTCACTGCATACGGGCATGGCTTCCTGGCCAGCAGTGGTATTGGGGGACCCCAGGCCCGAGCTCATGGAAGGCACAGGTGTCCCCCTCGGTGCCCTTGTAGTTCCTCAGGGGCCCCGGTGCCCAGTGCACTCTAAGCGAAGGTGACGACGGGGGTAACCACGGCCGTGCAGGTCCTTGTTCCTTACTGTCATGTGTGTGCACCGGCCGCTGCATGACTGGTGCCAGCCAGACAGGCGGAGCCCTTTAAACGCCTTTCCTGTGCGCCCCTGGCGGGACCTGGCCGACCCCTCAATCTCCTGCTGGAGTGGCACCTGTTCTAAATTGTGATCAGGCTAAATGAGATGGAAAAACATGCAGATGCAGTTGGAGCTCTCTGGCAAATTAGCATGCAAATGGGCGGAGGAGAGGGCCACTTGCAAAGGAGAGCACCGCGCAGTCCTGCTAATTATTGAGGCCGTCAAGTGAAGCCAGTGGGCTCTCCGCGAGTGTGCTTTTTAAAGGGGAATTATTTCAGCTACATTTTCTAGTTTTCTGTGCTTGCTTAAAAAAGCCAAGAAAAGACACCTTCCTGCTGTTCCCCCCGCCTCTCCCCCAACATTGAATAGGTAGAAGTTGGAAGGCTTTTTCCTACTACCAGTCTGCAGATTTTCCTTGGTCAGCTTTTGACTAATCACAGAACCTAGAATCCCAATATATTTTAAACTGGGGGTGTATTTTGGCCAAACTTGCTGAAAGACAGAGCCGTTGGGGACCTGAATCTGCGGTCGTCTGTATTTGGGAAGAATTGTCAGGATGTGGTGCCACGCTGGGCGAAGTCTTAAAAACACAGAGTACACCTGGGTGGTGCGTGAGGGGTTAGCCGTCCTTGGGAGATTACCAAGGTGGGGGCGTACCAGCAGAGAGGAGCCCGTGGTGACGAGACCAGGTACGTACATGGTAACAGGCCCTCATGCAGTGGCATCCAATTCCTTGCCTGGGTACTATGACCTCGAGCCACATTCAAGGCCAAAGCCATTTCTGGGAATCCCAGTGGGCATTGTCATTTGGGACAGGGAGAGGACGTACCCTTTGCCACTCTGTCTTCTGTGTCCCTGTCCTTCTTTGGGCATCCAGGGCATGCCATTCCTGTCACAGAGGAGGCCCCTTTGTGGCCTTTCCTCACGGTTTTTAGTGTATTTTTCCTGATTCCCCCAGCTGGTGGAAGACTTGTTCCGTGCCTTCCTGTGTTTGTCATTCTCTTTTCCTGCCCTGGTTATCACCACACACGGCAGTGCTGGGGGGCGAGCACACCGTAGTGCGATGCCGACGGTCTCCCAGTTAAGACGTCTGCTGTTGCCTCTGAACGTCCGCCAGTCCAGGAAAGCATCCTCAGGGCCTGCCCTTTGGGGGCGACACAGGGATGGGAAGCTCAGCCGAGCTGTGGGTAGGCGGTCTTCCTGTGATGGTGTCACCTGTGTTTGTCCTCTGATCTCAGAGCTCAGCTGAGCTCCATGGCTCACACTCCTTTCCAGACAAGCCAATGAGCAGCTTTTCTCAAGTCCGTGGGGGTGTGCACATCTGTGGCTGCAGGGCCACCAGAGCAGGTGCCTCGGGGAAGATGCAGCCATCAGGTAGTGGCCTCCCTGCGGCTTGGCTTGCACCTGCGTGCACCTGCTGCAATCAAGGCAGGGGAATCGGTGGTGTTAACCACGCGCTAGTGGGGGATTGGACTGGATCCAAGTACTTTTCCCCCCTGGGATGGAATTTGGAGATAGAAAAAATCACATACAAATTAATGTAGCCAATGAACAAGTATACATTGACAATGCTCATCATTTCCTATGTCTATTGTCCCGCAGCAGGGAAGTAGAGATTAAAACAGTAACAATAACACAGACCTTGCTGAGAAATGCCTTTGGTCTTTAAGAGCTTGACGTATTTAAATTGTCCTCCAAGGATACTGCCATTGTCGGGAAGATCCACTGGATCATCTGTACAATTGAAATAGACAAACTGGGAAACCTAGGGTGCTGGAGGCGGTGGGACCCAAATACCTCAAGTCCTGGGGGAGAAATGGGAAGCCACCACATCAGAACTGTCAGCAGCGTCTTCTGCACAGAGCAGACTCAAGTTTATGTTTGGGGGTGACGATCCACTTGCAAGGGGTCCCTTGTGGTTCTGCAGATGTGTGGCCAGGCGCCATGTTTTCTTCTTGGAGGACCTGGAAGCTCTCAGCCATGGAAACTGGGGATTGTTTTAGAGGATCGGTGTCTCCTCAGGTTCTGTTTTCTCTATGTAAAGTGTTTCTTTCCCCACTCCCCATTTCCAGGGAGACGTGCTGGTCCTACCTCAGCACTGAGAATTGAGAGGGACACAACAGAAGCCAGAAGAGAAGAGGGCCAGGCTTTACGCTGGAGGGCATGCCATGCCAGGCACTGCCCTGGGAGCACAGACTCCATGCAAACCTGATGGAGCACCCTTCAGGCTAAATGAACTTCACCACGGACCTTCATCTTCCAGAGAAGGTTTTATTTCACTCAACTTGCTGCTGCTTGAACACTCTGGACAAAATGGAAACAATAATTATTTGAAGGCATTGGAAAATAACATAAAGCAGGAGAAAAAACCCCCTAGAAGGGTATGAACTTTGGAAGGGGGTGCCCACTTGGCCTGCTTTGCTCCTGAAGGCCCTGTCCAGATCCCACAGTGGGCTGGAGCTGCAGTCCAGTCGAGAAAGCGGCAGTCTTGTTGGGCTAGGAGGTCAGAGGCTAGAGTTTGAGATTGCCATATGTCTGGAAATCTAGGAAGAAATTTCAGACAAGCCACACAGGAAGATGCCCTTAAATGTGGCATAAACTCCCTGCAGATCCTTTAGGGCTGGTCACCAAAGGGTGCATTTGCAGGGCAAGACACCAGAAAGACCAGGAGGAAGTGACAGCTGGAGGCTGGAAAAGGTGGGGTGGAGCATTCAGCATCTGGCCAGTGTCGGGAAGACCAAGTTCAGCGTTCACGTCTCACCAAGTTAGAAGAACTTGATCAACACCTTAGGCTTTTCCTTAAAAGCCCTGAAATGGAGTGAAATCTGCTATAGGCTGAAATAAAGTGACTGTTAATTATACAGTCGGAAGACAGAGTGCTATGTTCAAACTGCTGAGAGAAAAAACATAACCTGGAACTGCATACCCAGCTAAACTATCATTCAAGCATGATAGCAAAAGGAAGACATGATGATACACAAAACCAAGAGTTTACTAACAACAGACTCTCAGCAAAGGACTTCTATTTGATGGTTTTAAAAACGACCTCACACCTTGGTCAGAAGGGATGGAAGCGGGCCAGGTTTTTGCGTTACTCTGGAGCAGGGGAGGGAGTTTGGAGTGCATGCTAAAATTTAAGAAAAGAACTCGAAATAGTAGATGGGATAAACGGGTTAACAAATTTTTTTAAATCCTCACCTGAGGATATTTTTATTGGTGAGAGAGAGAGAGAGAGAACATCAATTTGAGAGAAACATTGATCAGTTGCCTCCCGTATGCACCCCAGCTGAGGATGGAACGTGCAGCCTAGGTCTGTGCCCTGACCAGGGACTGAACCCGCAACCTTTGGGTGTGTGGGACGACGTTCCAACCAACTGAGCCACTGGCCAGAGCTAGAATAATGGATTTTACAAAACTTTTAATCAATCAAAAACAACATAGAAGAGAAGGACAAAAGCTTAGAAAATGAGGGCAAATAAGTAAACCTGATCTTGGGAAAATTGCTAGTTTTGAACTTTTATGGTCCATGATTTTATGGGAATCTGAGGGAAAGACCATCCCCTGGGGGGGAGAACAAGATTTCTCAGCCACTGATTTTCCCCAACCAGTCACCTTCTAAAGGGGTAGGTTTTGGGTGGGGAGTGAGGATTTTGGAGGCAGGTCTTGCCTGCAGAAAGGGGGCGGCAATTGTCTGGGCCTTGAGCAGCTGGAATCTGGACTTCTAGAGAGAGAGACACGCTCAGAGCACTCGCTGGTGTGGCCAGGTGGCTGCCTGGCACAGGCGAAGGCTGAGCCCCCCAAGGAAGGCAGAGATAGCTCATGTCAGGTTTTAAGATGCTGTGTTGAGGTTTCCTCCAAGTACCCAAGCCTTCAGTGAGGTCTCGTTAAATGTCATGGATGCCACCCAGCCACCACCATCCCAGAGAGGAGCTGAGAGAGGAGTGTGTGCCCTCAGGTGGTGCAGGGTGACACAGGAGAGAAGAGGGAGGCTGACCCTGAGATGCTGAGAAGTGACCTGCACAAGAAGACATCAGAGGCCCAGGCTGGGCAGGCTGAGGGGCTTACCACCCAGGGGACAGTCCCCTCTGGGGGCTACTTTGTGGCAGGAGTGAGGCTTTCCCAAGGGCCATGAGGCCACCTGTGAATGAGTGAGCTCAGGATTTGGAGACGTGGGTGTCACAGGGAGATGGTGTTGCAGGCTAGTGATGTCTGGGATATTTGGGATCCGGGATGTGGGAAAGTGCTGTTTGCTCTGAGTCCTTCTGACGTGGAATTGTGTCCTCAGGCACCACCATCCCACCCCCCACCCCATCCCCCTGCTGAGGGAGGGTCACATGGTTTTGGAATTCCAGCCCTGGTGCTCAGATTATGGGTTCAGGGCTGGATACCCCGAGCAGCCAGCACTTGGCACTGGAGCTGCAGGAGGGATGTGCGTTCCCTCCTCCTTGGACATCATCACATGGACTGGGCTTGCCACAGGTGCCTGGCTGCCAGCGTGAGGATGAAGCCCACCATGGGGAGGGCAGAGCTGGGCCACCCCGGAGAATTGGAGCCAGGCCTTGACTGAACCATGCCTCCTCCCTCCCTCTGGGTTCCCCAACCCGCCTGAGCCAGTGGTGTTGGCTCTTCTGTTACACGGCCCACCTGGCACTCGGGTGTGAAAGGGGAGTCATCGACTGTGTCACCTGAAGGTAGATGCCAGTCAGTGCTATGACAGCCTGACCTCAGCTTTTAGGAGGAGTCTCCCATTGTGCACTGCGGTAGTGGGGACCAAAAAAATTAAATGAGACAGGCCACATGGCAGGCCTTGGTGTCCCCTGCTGTCACCCTGCTGGTCCTACTACAGGACTCAGGTGCTCTGAGTGGAGGAGTCTCCTGGTCACCATTCCACACACCAGGGAATGGCTCCTGGAGGCCAAGGCCCTGGGACCAGGGCAGAGCTGGAATTCAACTCAGTCTCAATTCTGTCCTGCAGCCAGGAGCCAGTGGTTCTTCGGGGGCCAGGACCCTGTCCTCTGTAGTTGTTATTCATCCATCAGCCGCTCCAGCAGGCAGCTAGCTGCTCAGGGCTCAGGTAACACTGTTTTCTCTGAAGACCTGTTGAAATATTCACAGCTTGGTGCATGCTCCCTGTGCAGGGTTCTTTAGCTGTGGGCTTCCCGTGCCAAAGAGCTTGCTCCTCCTCTGTGCTGGGATCACGTTGTCATCCTTGGTCCTGCAAGGGCCTCGTGCTCCATCTGTTGGTTTAGTCCTTGGTGTCATCAGTCTGCAGCTCCGTTTCCGCGCCACCCTGACCACTGCTGGGATGGGAGCTGTGTCTCCCATTGCTCTGGGTCTTGCGCGGCATGCACAGCGCTGGTGAGGGTTAAAGCGGCAGAGGGTGCCGGGCCCAGGGCCAGCTGCTCAGCTCTCTCGTAGCCAGGGCCTGCTTGGAGGGTGCCCGCCTCTCTGCTGCACGGCGTCCCAGTGGGGTGCAGCCTGGCTGATGTGGTCAGTGCGTGACTCAGGGCCGTCAGCATAAGACACATCCAAACATATAAAGAATTTTTGTGAGTTTATTTGAGCCAAACTGACGACAATTGCTGGGAAGCAAGATGTCAGATGCTCCACGGAGTAACAGCTGGCAGCGTCTTTTATGCATTTGAGATTAAGGAGAGACCATAAGGAAGGTTACATGGAGGTAGGAGAAAGCAAAGCAGGGACGGTTTAGGGGACAGGGAAGACCATGTCCTCTCTTGAGGGTGGTCAGGCTATAGAAGGCAGGGTCTGAAAGGGGGCATTTCAAAGGTGTATTAACCTGGATGTGCAGAAACCAGGGACAGGGCTGGCTTAAGGCAAAGATGAGTCTTTTACTGAAGAAGTTATATGCCGCGTGTCACCAGCACTTAGGAATTAATGGTCAGCTCACCCTGTGAGGTGACTTTCCATGGAACCCTGTTTTTTGCCTAGAGGGCAGTGCAGGCAGAGGGCAGGCTCCTGGGGCAGACAAAACAGGCCTGCCTCCCTCCCGGTAACAGGCCGGCTGTGGACACACAGTCCCCTCCAGAGGCACTGGGCTTGGCCCTGGGCAGGAGCCAGAAGGCGGGCCTTCTGCCTCGCTTGGCTCGGACTCACCATGGGCCTCCTTGGATCTGGTTTCCTCATCTGTGACGGACGGGCTGGGGCCAGTTCGGAGGGTCAGGGGTCCTCTGACAGTGTGATCAGGAAGCGTGGACTGGTCTCTGGGAAAAGTGCACACACACGCGTGAATGCACACTTGCACACATGCACATATATGCACATACACTCAAACACAAACACACACAGTGCATGCATTTGCACACACACACACTCATGGGTCCCGGGAAGCCCGTCCACAGATCCCTGGTTGAAACCTTTGGACGGACTGTGTTTCAAGCTGCGGTCACATGCTCTTACTGGGTTTGGAAATCAACTTAGTGAGATGCCACCAGCATTCTTCTCTTTAAAGTTTTTATTTATTGATCTGAGAGAGAGAGAGAGAATGGATTTCTTGTTCCACTTATTGATGCATGTATTGGTTGATTCTTGTGTGTGCCCTGACCGGGGATTGAACCTATAACCTTGGTGTATGGGGACGATGCTCTAACCAACTGAACCAGCATTCTTAAAAAAAAGAAGGAAAGAGAGTAGCGTGACAGTGGCATTGCTCCATGACCCTGTTATCATGGTGTACCATGCATTTCTCCCTGTGGGTCACGACCTGAGAGTTTGGCAAACACAATCCAGGCCATGGATCAGGTTCCTCCATGTCCCCCACGAGGCAGCGGCTGGGCAGGGACCCTCAGGCCTCCCTTAGGCCTAAGCAGCGGGCTGTGGGGCGGTTCTCCCCACCCCTGGGGCAGGGAGCCGAATATCGGGGAAAGTTTCTTTCACTTCCTGGTGTTTAAGACATTGTCTTCTGTTGTTCCTTTTTTATCTTATTTTTTTTCAAGGAGGCTCTGTGTGAGGGCTGCCAGACGGCTGTCCTGCCCTCCTCCCCACCCCTCTGCCCGTCCCCGCTCCCCTCTCCTCTCTGCAGGAACGTTGGCCGGGGGTCCCTCCAGGGGAGTCGTTCATGGCAGATCTTCCACCCGCCGCAGCCAGGTCTGGGAGGACCCTGTGTCTCACGGAGGGAGCGTGCCAACCTCCCTCGGCAAGCCCACAGCGTGCCTCCACTTTTGCCAAAAAATAGAACAAAATCCAGCTCTGTTTCTTGAGCTCTTTTGGGGACACAGAAAAGTAACGATTCTGTATTTTCCCTGAACTTTCTGTCCTCACTTTTTCCTGTTTACTTGTCAATTTCTGCACTAAAACCGTGGGGCTTTAGTCGTTCTGCATCTGAATGTAGTGTAGAAATACAGCTTCTCCTCTCTACTGTGTTTCCCAACCATTTTGTGACTGAGGACAGTTTTACATTGTCATTGCGGAATGTCCGGGACAGCCGACCCTGGACAACAGGGGTCTGAGCTGTGAGGCCCACGTGTGCGTGGACTTTTTCCAATCGGTGTCCACTTGGCCCACTGTGTGCCTGGGTTTCGAATTTGTGGACTCAACCAACCTCAGGAGAAATCAGCACCTGCGATCCAAAGAGGGCAGGGCTGAGGGCACTGCCACGTGCAGGCGTCCATCCCTTCCTCAGACCAGCTCAGCCTGGACCGGGCGCGGGACGGGCAGCTCTGCCAGGCCAGCAGTCACTTGTTTCTCCTTCCCTTGGGGCCGTGAGGACCTGCTCCTACACTGGCTTTCCTTCCCCAACAAAGGGGTCTCTCCCCCTGACGCGCCAGGCCCGCCCATCAGAGGGCTGGCGGCTTCTCTGGGGACACGGGCGCGCCTGCAGACAGCCTGCGGACTGGGGATTGTGGGCCAACAGCACCTCCCAAGAGGTCTGTGAACGTGGACACACCAATACCCCGTCCCTGCCCTGCCCCACAGGGTGGAGGTGCATGAGAGATGCCACAGGGGCTGGGGTCCCCGCCCACTCCTGTCGGTCAGTGCAGTGGGATGTGGGAGCTCGCCACGGAGGGCGTCCTCTCATGGACCTTTTGGTAAATGGGAGAACTTTTCTTTGGTGTGAATTTCCTGCTGTTGGTTTGCTTACCATAGAGTCTACCTGCCAGCAGTCACGGAGGAACGAGGGAGGGCGGACACAGCAGTGAGTCACGGGTACCAGGGGCAGTGGGCGACAGAATGGAGCGGGACTGGCAGGAGGGAGGGCAGGTAGAGGTCAGCACAGGGGCGCGGTGTGTTGGTCCCGGCATGGGGTGCGGAGGGCTTCTGGTGCAGGAGGAGCTGTTGTGACCCCTACTTCCGGGCTGCACCCTATCATCACCTGGCATAGGTGCTAGGGAGCTGAGTCTCCGGGAGACGTTAGCAGGGCCTTAAATGTTTCCTTCTACACCTTTGAGTCATTAGCCGTAAATTTTCTCCCAACAGCAATTAGTTTTAGCGGAGTGTGAGAAGTGCTAATTTTCATGCCGAATAAACCTGCCACCCAGTTTAGTTTCCTGCGAGTGTGCGCAGGGCCGAGCGCTCGCCCTCTGTTCACGGAGAGCTCCTGCCTCAGGCTTCTCTCTGCAGCAGCTACCCTGCCTTGCCCGGGCGCTGGGCCTCGCCACTGCCCCAGAGGTCACAGCTCTGTCTCCTGAGAATCGTCCTGGGTCCTGGTGTCCGGGAGCTAACAGATGCTAGGCCCAGGCTGTGGACCTCACTTCCTCTGCCCTTTCCTGCAATGGTCAGGGCCACCTCTTGGCTCTGGGGGTTCCTCTAGGAAAGGTGGTGGTGTGGGGAGGGATCCTGGGAAGTGAGAAGGGCTGCAGGGTTCTGAAGGATCCATGACAGCTGGGGAGCCCCTCCTGCTACCATCCTCCAGTCTTGGTCCCTGTAACAAAGCATCAGACATCTGCACCCTCGGAGGTCAGATTGCTTCCCCACCCCTCCCCCACCCCCCTTCTCTTCTCAAGCTCTCTCTCCTGGCTCAGGGTGGGGTGTTGGGGACCAACTAGTTCATTGTCATGCTGCATGTGACTGTCAAATGACATTCGGGTCTCAGCAGGACCCTGGGGCTGAAGGGACTGTAGGGAGATTTGCGGTATGCTCTTGTTGCGGAAAGGAGACCAGGGAACCTGTGCAGGTGCAGAGAACCAGGTGGGCCACTTAGCAAAGAGCACCACAGTCAGGCCAGGTAAGGGACGCAGCCGGTGTGGGGCAGCAGCAAGCTCTGGGTCTGGGCTGCCTTTAGCTGCAGCTTCCATGGGGAAGGGCATCTCCCTGGATTTTCGCGTTTGCACAAGGCCAGCCTTCTTCCTCCAGGCCTTCGGGTTGGTTCTGGCTACTATTTTCAGATTGCTTCCCCTCCATGGTCCATTCCCCTGCTCCCAGCTGCTGGGACAGTGGCATTTCCACTGCCACCCCCTCTTGGGCCCACAGCTGTGTGGCTTAAGGAGGGGAGAGGGCTAACCCTGGGACTGGCTCCAGTTTGCCCCTGTGGGCAGCCTTGTCGAGGCAGGACACCGGGAGCTGGACACCAATAAAACATGAAATGAAGCTCCTTGCCAAGGCGCCTCTGTCCTGGATGAGGGGGGGCTCTGGTGGCCAGGACCTGGAGACAGTGCGCCAGGACAGTCTTCTGTTGGGTTCACGAGAGGACAAGCCCTGGTTTAACCTTTATGCATGAAGGGAAGGGGTGGATCACAGCTCAGTGGTGGTAGAGACGGACTTGACTTTAAGTGGGAGCTCAGATGTGCTCTGGGCCCCTTGTGCTGTCTCGTCAAGGAAAGGCGGAGGCTCCGTTCCTGCTGAGAAGTGGGTGTCTGGACACCAGGGGGTGGGTCGTGGAGGCGGACTGGGGTTGTGGGGGGCCATCAGGGATGAGTGGGGGGAGAAGGAATGCCCAGATGTCGCACAGCCCCGGGGCAGCTGCAGAGGCTGCGAGGCTTCGCTGTCACCAAGGCCGACATCGGCTCTGTGGGCTGCATATCCCATGCACCTCCCGCCGTGTGTTACTTCCCATTTCTCTCTCTTACAGCCGCCGTGTGTTACTTCCCATTTCTCTCTCTTACAGCGTTCACTTGTGTTTTAGCAAGTAACAGCCTCCCATGACCTTGTCCTTCAAGGTCCAGATTTAACTCATGCACCACCTGAGGTTCAGCTCTCATTACTAAGCGTCTTGTTCATTGGATGTGTATGAGCTCATATTTTTAAGTAAAGGAGTTTTTTCCAGCTAGGCCACCCACAGGCCACTGGCAAACATGTGGACTCACTATTTGGGTCAGGTGTCCACTCTAGCCCAGTCAACTGGAGGAAAAGGGTCAGGGTCGAGGATCATGGGGCCGAAGGTCAGCTCCCCGGCAGGCCTGGTGGGAGGGCACCTTTCAGTAGATGGGCCGAGGCTGCAGGCATATACCTGTCCAACAGTCACCACCAAAGCTGACCGAATTTTCCTGAAAGTGGTTTTACGAGGATCTGCCCACTCAGAAAAAGCTCTTTAAGCCTAGAAACAGAGAGCACTGCTGGGGTGTGGCAACGATAGGGCCAGGTGACTGTACTCGGAAACAAGGCTGATTCGGAGTGTCCTCGGCTAGAAATCCCAGTTCATCTGACTTTGAGTAGAGTCATGTGCTTGCAAAGTCTGCATTTTACTTCCGCATTTTTGAAAGAGGGATAAGTAGGTCACACAAACAGATCAAGATCACAGACTGTTGGAATTAGAGATATTTTTGCCCTAGTCCCTCATTTGTCCTGCCCCAAACATGGCTTGGCCTCTATTCCCAGGTGACCACAGCCGGACAGGATTCGCTCTTCCCTGCCTCAGGGACACTTGCTCAGTCTTCCCAGGGTCTGGTACAGGCAGGCGCTACTACACATCTGTCATGTTCAACCTAATCGTCTGCTGAAATCTTCTCGGGGTCCACTTCTAAGGGGTCCCAAAGAAGTGGACCGGAAACGGTTTTAGGTATTTCTGCAGCCAGCCATAGAGGTAGGAAGAGGTGGTTGTCTCAGCTCAGGGAGCGGAGTGAATTCCTTTCTGTTCTATTTGGTTTCTCACTGATGCAAATGCAAATCTCTTCTGGAAACACCCTTACAGACAGACACAGAGATAATGTTCTATTAGTTACTGGGGTGTCCCTTAGCCCGATCAAGGTGACACAAAACTAACCTTCATATCACTAAGTAAGCTTCCACTTAATCCCCTTTTTCAGCCACATGCCTCATGCCTGATGTCCTCTGAACCTGAATCAAGAGAGTTAATGCTCTAATCTTGCAGATTATGGAACTCCAGAGTCTCGTGGAGAAATGTCTGTCCTGGGGCCTGGAGGGAGACCTCCACACTTTGAACCAAACCCCCTGTGTTATCGCATACTTCACCCCATCCTTTGTGATACAGGTACCTCCAGTTCCTGAGCCATTCTGGGGTTCTGGAGTTCATGCTCAGTGGTTCTTCCACTGACAGCCTCTGAATAAAGTGTGCCTCATCTTTGTTTTCTGAAATAACTTTTGTTCATCCTTGCTGTGAAGAATAGTGTAGTTGGGTATAAAATCCAGGTGGACAGTATTTTCTCCTCGGCACTTTGGAGACACCATTTCCAAGTCGTTTGACATCTATTGCTTTTGATGAAAAAAGGCTGTTGGCAGCTGAACTGGTTCTCCTTTGTAGGAACCCTTTCTCTCCAGGAGCTTTTGAGGTTTTCATTTGTTGTGTTTATTGATCCTGTTTGGCACTTGATGTTCTATCTATCTGAGTACACATGTCTTCAACTCAGAAACATTCTGAGCTATTACCACCTTAGAATTGTACCTTAGAATGTACCTTAGAATCACAGGGCCTCACTGCAGTCTCCTCTGTTTTCTGTTATTGGAATTTCCTGTAGGCATGTGTTCAATCTTCTCTGTCTGACTCCCACATCTTTTAACCTTTTTTGAAAAGATTTGATTTATTTATTTTCAGAGGCCAGGGAAGGGAGGGAGAAAGAGAGGGAGAGAAACATCAATGTGTGGTTGCCTCTTGCATGCCCCCTACTGGGGATCTGGCCTGCAACCCAGGCATGGGCGCTGACTGGGAATCGAACCGGTGACCTTTTGGTTCTCAGGCCAGCACTCAATCCACTGAGCCACACCAGCCAGGGCTCACTTTTCTAGTTTCCTTCTCTTAACATCTCTAGATTATTTTCCTATTCAGCTCCTCATTGCTAACTTACAATTCACTAATTACTTATTAAATGCTTCTGTGTTGCATTTATTCTACCCATTGAGGTTTAAAATTTTCATTGCTATATTTGTCATTTCTAATATTTTTAATGGGTTCTTCCCTCTGTTCTTCTGTGCTTGATCGATCATTTCCTAGCTTGTCCAATCTCTGAGGATTTTAAACATGTGTAATATTATGAAGTCTCTTTCAATTGTTTTATGACTTCATTTCTCACATTTGATGAGCTTTTGTCTGGGCTTCATGGCATGAGTTTTCTAGTGTTTTGAACATTTGTCTTGAGTAGGTGTTTTCTATTTTATTTTGTTACTAGCCCCACCCCCTTCCCCCGCTCCTGCTCATCCCCCAACGTGGGCACTTTTGTAGCTACCTCCAATGGGTCCACAATTTACAAAGAGGTTGGACTGGGATGTCCCCCTGGAGGGTGGCAGTGCCATGGCTGATGTGGCTGTGCTTCCGGTTGTGCAGCTATTTCCGCTGTGCTGGTCTCCTCTCTCCACCCCCCCAACCCCACTGCTTTCATCAGGCCTCCGTCACCTCCTGAATTAGCATGGCTCTCCTCTGTCTGCCCGTCCATCCTTCACGTGTGAGGCAGTCACAGCCTTGCTCGACGTGCGGAAAGGCTTGCAACCATCCTCAGGTCAAACCCCTCGCCCTCCATGGGGCTGCGTGTCTTCCTGCCCTGGCAGGTCCAGCCCCGCTCCCTGACACCCAGGGCTTCTTCAGTTTGGGCTCTCCCCTCTGTGGTGTCCCTACTTCTAGTCTTCATGTGCGTTTAGGTGGCCTGGCTCGACCCCCTGCCTGGGTGTCCCTGAGGCATCTCCCACCCCCGTGATGCTGCAGGAGGTGCCCTGCTGTGTCTCACTGCCCTGAGAGTTTGGTGAGACCAGGTCTACCGTCCTGTCACAGGGAGATGCTCAACAGAACTCATTCAGTCAGTGGGAGGAGGGCATGGCTGGCCCTGTCTCGGCAGGGGAGTCTGTCAGCCCCCTCCGCAGTAAATCTCCCTCTGGCAACGGCGAGGCGGGGACAGCCAACCTTGGCACCTGCGACCCTGCGAAGGGGAGGAAACAGCTCAGAAAAGCCCCCTGGGGGAGAAGGCAGAGGCTGAGTTCTGAGCAGTTGTCATAAGGAGGAAATGAAAGCCAATACCCACCTAGAACAAGTCAAATCTTGTGCCGCCTCCGGCAGTTTCTCAATCAATCAAACCCCTTAACTGTCAGTATTTCTCCCAATAAAGAGCTCTCATGCCTCAGGCCCCGTACTCACGATCTGTGTGTCTGGACACGTCGCCTTGCCCGTGTTCAGAAAATCTATGTGCCTGCTCACTCAGCAGGCTCCAGGGGCCCTGGATTATAAAATGATAACAATAACAATAACAATAATACAATTTCCACGACATAAAAAGGGTACTACACTTTTGGGTGGTGTCGATCGCACCCAAGAGAATGTGAGTAAGAAGGAGGTGGGGAATGACAAATGAGAGAGATTTGATCAGACCTTGTCAGTGAGTCACCGGACAGCCACATGACAAAAGCCACACAGCGGCCATGGTGGGGACTCTCCTGCCGGCCTCACAGACCAGTGCAGGGCCGGCCGGGGCTGGTGCATCTTCGAGTCTCAGATGTTTGTGAGAATTCATGAATAAATTGGGAGCGTAGCTCTTTTTCAAATGCCGTTCACTATTTGGGGAAAGCACCTGCTTTTGTGGGGGTCAGGGTGACACCCGGCTCTCCTGGGCTCTGAAAGGTGGGCTGAGTTTTCTGTCTTCCGAAGGCGAAAGCTTTTTCTTGAGTCCAGGCTCACATAGCCCTTTGTCTTTGGGTCTTCGAACCTCTCTTGTGGGTTTTCTGCCTGGAGAGACGGTTCACTAGTTTTAGTCTAGTCCAGTCTGCTCCCTGTTCTCTCTTTCTCATTGTGGAAGGCACCTCCTCTAAAACGCTCGCTCAGACTTGAAACGGGCCAGCTTGTCCATTGGCCTCAGATTTGACCCCTGAGTGAATGAGTCAGGTGGCAGAGGAGGCTGGGCCTTTGGGGACCACGGCCACCACCTGTCTCCTGTTCCCTCTAAACACCAGCTCCGGGGAAAGAGCAGAGGCATCGTTCCTACTGAGGATGCACGTTATCCAGCCGGACTTGGCTTCACCAGCAAGGGGATCCCCTTCAAAAGCACTCAGGGTGTCAGGAGTGGCTCTCAGGTGGAGCAGGCCGTCAGCTTAGGGGGAGCAGTAGCACTGGTGGACAGGCTCCAAACTGCAACAACCACCCCAACTCTAGGTGACTGTAAATGTCACCTGCGCGTGACACAGATGGACTCCCAGCCTATGGGACGGGGCCATTGGGTGACATCAGAGGCCACAACCCTGTGGGCTCCTCTGCTGTGGTCAGCAGCACCCCAAGGTGCACAGGTCTCTTCCAGCGCACTGTGTGTGGTACTCAGGTGACCGGCTTCAGCAGCCGTGCCCAGGGCCCTGTCTGCTCGGCTCTGCCCGCCTGGCGTCCCCGGTGACCCCCTCACAGGCACTGCAGTGCATCATCCCTCACACCCTCCGCTGGGCTTGTCACAGGCGGGTGTTTTCGTCCCCCTCCCATGAGCAGGCTGGGCTGAGATCGCTGAGGAAATCAAGTGTTTTTGCCCCACTTTGTCTGGTGGCGGCTGCTTTTATTATTAGCTGAGGGAAGAGGTGGCGGGGGAGAAGCCTACTGTGGGTCTGAGCGGAAAGCAGTTCGCAGCACCCCCACTGTGGGAAATTAGGACGCAGTTGTGACCGGGGACAGCCGGGACCCGCAAGGCAGGGCAGAGCTTCCGAGCCCTCTGTGGGGCGCGGTGGATTTGGCGGCTGAGGCAGGGCCACCTGCTGGTTGGGGAGGTTTGGGAAACATTCCTGGGAGTGAAGGGGAAGCAATAGCCGGCCATTCTATAAAGTTTGTTGAGCTTCTCTTTTCCTGCCTCTTGTGCAGGTTGAGGGAAGTCTTGCAGGTTGCCCGGCTCTCCACATGGCCCTTCTCCGGTTGCACGTCATCTCTAGTGGGGAGTGTATCACCCGCCGTGCGAGCTGGTGGGGTGGCTGAATTAATGTCCCAAAGCCTCGCTCATCACAGGTGACCAGCCAGTGATGCTGCTCACCCTTCCTGTTTGTTCTGCAGTAGCGGTCACCCACCCACTTCTCTGACCACTCTGCAGCTGGGTGGAGCCGCCACCCCAGAGAGCTGGGCCAGGCCCACGGTGCCCACCTCCTGCTGCCCAAAGTGGCTCTCTGGTCACTTAGATGAGAAACAAATTTCTCTGAACCTCTAGGATTGGGACTTCAGGCTGCATTGGTTGACACTGGATGACTCCGGAACTTTGTCCCTGCCCTGGGTGTGTTCTTTGTCATGGCTTCATCATTTTCCTACAGACGTGACCAGTACATCCGTTCAGATGAGACAGGTGCACAGGCTTAATTTGGGGGCAGGGGCCTGTGCTGCACAGACTGACTTACCGGGGCTGGTCTTGGGGGAACACCCAGATGCTCTGCAGGGGGGGCCCAAGGCAGCATCCTGCAGGCTGGACGTGTACTCAGCCTTCTCCCAGCACAGCCACCGGGGCCCGCTGCGGTTCCGGCCTCCTGTCGCTACCCAGGACTCTTCAACTGGCTTCTTGGTGGCCGTTGGGACCAGAGCACCCCTCCCCACCAACACCATTTCTGGGGTTGCTCCTTACAGGGCCCACTCATTCATTCATTTCTTTCCTTCTTTTTTAAATCTTCACTTGAGTATATGTTCATTGATTTGAGAGAGAGAGAGAGAGAGAGAGAGAGACATCAATCAGTTGCTTCCCATATGCACTCCGACTGGGGATCAAACCTGCAACCCAGGTATGTGGTCTGATCGGAAACTGAACCCACAACCTTTTGGTGTGCAGGATGATGCTCCAACCAACTGACCATGCGCCAGGGCAGGGGCCTGCTCATTTTAACGGGGCCCCATGCTCCAAGATGCTCAGATTCAGAAGCCTTTGGCAGCTTGAGGACATCTGAAGGCCCCTGGGCTCCTGAAGTTGCAGCCACCCCCCTACAGGAAGCCTTGGAGTCCTGTCACCTGGGGGAGGCCATGTTGGCTCCTTCCTCGAGGTCCCATGGGTTGGTTCCTCTCTCTCCTGCCAGGTCCAGGCTGCTATTCTGCAGACAAACCATTTGCCACAACAAAGGGTTTTGAGTCAAGAGGGAGGCAGTGGTGAGGCTGCCTCCCAGGCCCTGTGGAGGAGACCTCTCAGAGGGGAGGCGCCTTTCAGCAGCTTCGCGGTGAGATTTAGTGGCTGCAATTTTCTAAATTGCAGAAGTGAAAGAAAATGACAAGTTCCTGCAATGTGCCGGCGGGGGGATGGGCTGCAATCTTGCCAGGTTGTCATTAATTTCTTTTTAGCTGCTGCCAGTGAGGTGCCTCAAGACCCCAGCTCCCAGGCAACCAGCCTTTCATTATCTGTCATTAGGAGCTATACTCGGCAGAAGGATTGAGTATCTCAGTTACCAGAGCTGTCCCAGAGGGTCACAGGCCAGCTGCATCACCCTGCAGCATTGAGGGTCTTTGTTCATGTCCAGAGCTCTGGGCACGAAAGGTGTCCAGGGTACTGGGCCAGGGCCCCTGCTCCCCGAGGGGCTTCGTAGGAACTGAACCCGAAACCCAGGCATGTGCCCTGACCGGAAATGGAACTGATGACATTTCATTTTGTGAAAGGACACCCAGTCAACCTAGCCACAATGGCCAGGGAAATTCCCCTCTAATTACAAAAATAATAATAATTCTTATTATTTCCCTTTCTCTTCTTTTCTTCTGCTCTCTTAGATTCTTGGCTTCTCCTTCTGAGTGCCGGGGTCTGAGGACTCCCCAGCTCTGCGGATGCCAAGGCTGCACTGAAGGGGATGAACGAGCAAGAAAGCAGCAGGGCGTCCACAAAGCCGCTGGCTGACCCGGCAGCCTGCAGCCGGGAGCTGGGGCTGTGGGGGGCTGCGGGGGGCTGCGGGGGGCTGCGAGGGGCTGTAGGGGGCTGCGGGAGCCTCCGGTCTGGATGTGCTCAGTTGATTTGTTGAGAAAACCAGTGTTGGTCTGGAATCCAGAGAATGAGCTAGAATTCCAAGGTCACTGCCTTTCTTTTACTTTGTGTACTTTCCCCCAAACATTACGGCCTTAGGGCTGCTATGTTTTGTTTCACATTTTAGCAGCTCAAATCTAGGCTGTGCTTAATCGAAACCACGTGTAAGTTCGATGAGTTTTCCTGATTGTGAACTCTGCTCCACCTCTGTTCCTGCCTTATGGACATTTCTGCTGATCAAAATAGTTTCCAGTTAGGCGGAGCTTCGTGCCTGGTTCCAGGAAGAAGTGAGGGCGGCAGGAAGATGGGAAAGATGCCCACCCCCACCCCACTTCCCTGCCCCATGCTAAATCACAGCCCAGTCCTGGGTGATGCCTGTGGCCCCTGCACATTCTCTCCTCGATTCATCGGCCGCCTGCGGGTGACCTTTCCTTCAGCCTCGGGCCTCTCCAGGACCCTGCTGTCTCCTCGTTTGGAACGAGCAGCTGAGCAAACATACACAGAGAGACGAGGGGTCTCTCAGGTTATGTAGGCAGGAGGCCTCCATCCCACAGCCAGAGGGGCACAGTGACCTCTTCTAATCCTCTGCTGTGCGGGTCCCCTTCCCCTGGGCCAGCTGCTAATGATGAGGAGGCAGGAAAAAAGGAGGAAGAGGCAGAACTCCATGGCTGGGGGCAAAGTCTCGGACAGGAGTGAGTCCTGCACAGCAGTTGGGCTCCGGAGCCTGGCCGGATGACGGTGGTCCCAGTCTCAGGTCCAGGCTGGGCCTCCAGGGTGACTGCTAAGCTTACTTTGGGCCAAGGGACTTGGGATGATTGGAGGGCGTGGAAAGGCCACATGCCCCCTGGCAGGTGTGGCAATCCTTGTCAGCCTCCTTTGGGGCATTGGTGTCAAATGGCTAGTAAAGCAAACACCAGCTCTGAGGGTCTCAGGCCCTCAGGGAGTGAGGAGAGGAGAGTGGATGCTGTCCAAGGCCCCCACCCAGAAGGCCCCAGGGACCCCAGGGATACCATGAGGACCTGGAAATGTCAGCAGTTCCCAGAACTTCCAAGAACAAAAAAATGCATAAACACATCCTGCTACTGCCCCATTGGCTGCCCAGGACCCCGAGATCCTTACAGGAGCATCTGCTGTCAGAGGTGCATGGGAGACAGGGGGGAAAGGAAAGAGACCTTGCCTGCCCCCACCATGGGATGGCCCACCCCAGACGATGCCATGGGGGTGTGCACCCCCACACCTGAATGACAGGGAGCCCTTTGGCCAAGTTAGGCTTCAGGGAACAAGGGCAGTTATCCCATGGGGCCAAGGGAGTGTGGAGCTTTGCAGTGGCTGGGAGGGTGGAGGGCGGCAGTGCAGGATGATGAGTTAGCTCCTCTGCCAGTTGGTGGAGGACCCCCTGAGTCCCTGAGTGGCTGGGAAGGCCTACAGGCCAGGCTTGGGCCCTCCCCACTCTCCCTGACCAGAGGTGGGAGCGCTGGTGTTCCAAGTGGAAATCGAAAGGCAGGATTGTTTAAACTGGTGTTGGGGTGGAAGGTGACATGAAGGACCACCCCTCCTCACACTAAGAGACAGAAGGAAGGCAGGGTCTCTGCCTGGCCACAAGAACCCCCTCCCTTTGGCAGCTCCATGGTGTCAAGCATTGTTTTGGCCCTGGAAATATTGCATCTGCCTCTCTGTGCGGGGCCTGAATAGGGGCCTATGTGCGAGATGGAGGTGATGGGGAGAACCCAGCAGGTGGGGAGAACCCAGCAGGTGGGGCCGGGAGCCTAGGGCCTGGGTGAGTGTTGATGAGTCACGTCCCGTTTTACGACCGGTGCAGTGCTGACGTGAGCCGCACGCAGTCAGACCCCAGGAATAGAACCTCCACAGGAGGCTCTGTGGGGTCTGTCTGAGCCAGTGGCCTGGCCGAAAGCAGAGAGGCAGAGGCAGCTGTCCCCAGAAATGAGGTGTCTGTGCCAGCTCCCTGGGCAGGTGCTACTCCCACCCCCAATCCCCTGGCCAGTGGCTTCTTGACACCCCCCACCCCTGCTCTGAGGTCAGCAGTCCCACCCCATGACACTGGAGGGACAACCAGGGAAGCTGGGGGCGGTTCCTGAAGGCTGGGTTTAGGCTGGGACCTCACTGCTGCCTAATCCCCTGGGAATTGGACAGTGCTGGTCTCCAGGGACCAGTCCTGTGGTCACTTTGAAGTCAGCTGGTGGAATGAGTCCTAAGAACCCTAGTGAGTCACTGGGGAAAGCCCTATCTGGGTCCAATGGTCATAGTTTGAATTCGCTGGAAGGAAAGGCCAATTTTCCTCTTCTCTCAAGTTCATTATTTGTGCAGAGATTTCCTGGAAACTCCATTAAGTCTCCCTCTCAGGCAGATGGCTGTAATCACCCCCCAAACTGGTGGTACTTGCCCCCTGCGCAGCCACCATGCATGCCTTCCTACCTCCTGGGTGGGAGGAACTGCCACCAGGCTGGGACTTGCCTTGTTCAGTTGCAGTTTGTGACACACTGAATGAAGCTCTTCCCTGCCAGTGGAAAGGGGTTTGCAGAGGGAAGAAGTGGCCTCGGCAGAATGGAGGGTGTGCCTTTGACCCAGTTAGGACAGCTCCGGGCAAGCCCTCTTGATTGACAGCTGAGATTGCTGGACTGAAGTGCTTGCGGGAGGTGTGCAGCTCTGGGGGGCTGGGGAGGATGCCCCGAGGCTGTGTGACTCAGAACTGCGGCCACCAGCTCCCTAAACTCCAAAACAACCACCCAAAGCTTACTCCGACAGTTTCAGGTTTAGGTGTGACACCAGTCCTCTCTCATTTCACGCAGTCACTGCTGTCCTGGGTGGCCTTGTCTTCGCCTCTGTGGCGATCCCAGTTGCTGTGTTCGCGGTTTGGGCACGAGTGTGAGCCCTCCAGTCTTCACTTGTTCCTTGCGCGCGGTCCAGTTCCCCCAGAGGCTTCATTGCATTGGCTGCAGGAGACGCGGATGGGCACCCCCTTGGGCAGCTGGAGTCCTTCCTGTGGCCCACAGCAGTGAGGGACAGCCTAACCCTGTCCTGCGGCACGCTGGGGCTCCTTGGGGAGGGTTCCTTGGAAGGAATTCCAGGATCGCCAGGTGTCTGACCCTTCTGAAGGATCAAGACGCGGTCAGAGAGACGTGGACCTGTTCACAGCCCTGATGGAAGGGGTGCTGCCTCCCAGCCCCAGGCCAAGGCGTATCCACTCATTTCCTCACTGTGTTCCATCCAAATGTGTGATAGGGCACCCCCTTGACTGTTGAATTTCCTCGCTAGAAAGTGGAACATTTCCCCCAAAAGTTGGTTTGTAGTTTGGGAAGAGCTGGAGTTCCCTGAGGCTGGGTCTTTGCTCCTTCCTGTGTGGATTCCCACGGCCCTGCTTTGACCGTAGCTTGGCTGCAAACTCCACATGCTCACCAGTCTGGTCCAGGCTGCTGTGCCCCATGGGGCTGTGGGTGGAGGGCGGTGGCTCCCCAGGGCCCATCCTTGTCCCTTTCTGCGCAGAGGCACCAGTCTGTAGAACAATCTGCTCCCCAGGGCCACTTCCTCAGGAATCAGGAGGGGAAAGTCCAGCCGCACAAGCACAATAGCAAAGTAGACACAAGGAACGAAGTTGTTTACCAAAAGTGGAGATCAAATGACAGGAGAGACAACCCCTCTCTCCGCTGCTTCTTCCTTGAGCCAGGAGGGGGCCCGTGTGAACTCCGCTCTCCCACCCACCCTCCTCCACCCACTTTGTGAGGTCTGAAGGCTGGAGGCCCACAGGAGGGAGAAGTCAGGTGGCCTCTCTCATCATTTGCCGATTCTGGATTTGCAGATTCTCCTATCTGCTAGAATTTATCTGTAGCCCCAAATCAATCTCAGTCATCCTCGGACATATGCAGAGAGGCGATGACTCCCGGTCACTGATGCTCATGTTTCCAGGTTGCGCCAGGCAATGCTCTGCCTTCTGGTTTCAGCTCATAAACGCTGTCTTTTTCAGTCTACTCAGCACCTTGCTTTTAGCATTTCTGCTTTTTGTCATGGATTTTGCTTTTTTAGGTGGCCTGAGGGCTGTGACAAAGCATTGTCTCATGTCCTAAGTGCAAAGACTGTGACATACTTCGGAGAGGAAAGACGTGTGTCAGGCCAGCTCATTCTGGCATGTATCATAGAGTGGTCGGTCATGTTCAGTGTTAACATGTCAGCGACACACACAAAACAGGGCGTCTTGATGGAGAAGCGCACGTCATACGAGGTCACGTATTGACTGATTGGTGAAAATGCTGTGGCCAGGGGCTTCGGAGAAGCTCGCCCTGTATTTCCCTGGGAAGCAAAGGTTCAGCACCTGCTACTCCAGTGTTGGCTGCGACTTCAGCTGGTGTTAGAAAGGGGAGAAGTCAGAACCCAAACCGTCATCCAGCTTCTAAGGACCCTGGGCTGCATGTGTGTGGAGGCTGAAAAGTAGCTGTTTGGAGCCTCAGCACCCCCAACACACACACACACACACCCAGGAAGGCTGTGCAGCGGAGACAGTTTGCGTTTGGGGCCCTTCTGCGGGGTGGACGCTGGGGGTTAGTCCCTGAAGCCATTGCTCTCTGGCACCTGCTAGGGAAGCTAGGAGCCAAGTGCTTGTTTTTCCCCCTTGCAGCGCTTGCTGGTCCTGAGGCCGTGCGCTGATGTCGGCTGGGGCCCTGAGGCTTTGGGAGAAGCACGGCTTCCCTGGCACGGAGGGTCACAGTGACAGGGCTGTCTGTTTTTCACTCTGCAAAGAATCTTGTTCACTATATTCCAGGTAATAGCTTCCCACAACACAGTGAATCCTGTCTTGCTGCAATCCCGCTTCACAGATGAGAAAACCGAGGCTCAGAGGGGTGCACTGAGCCTATGTGCAATTTCGGGCCCTGCTAACCTGTTCAAGCCATAGGGCGCGGGCATCACCTGATGGCCTCGAGTGTAACTGTGATTTCTGAGATTCTGGCCGGTCTGCAAAAGAGGCCGCCCGTCTGCTGTGCCTACTACCTGCGTTAGGCAGTCTCGTGGCTGATCCTGGCTCCGTGCCTCCTGACTGCTCGTGTATGAGCTGCGGGCTGGGGGCCATCTGGCATATTTGGATGGGAGCAGCATCCCCGACACGTGGCTGGCGCTCCACACCTGGTAGGAGCACAATAGGTATTAGGAGAATGAAAGCCTTTCTCCAGGTGTCATTGTGCCAAGTGCAGAACCCACGAAGGTGCTGGAACGGTGCTGTCGCCCAGTGCCCCGCTGTGCTCCTGTCGTCATCCGGAGTGGGACTGCAGGCCTGCTCTGTGGGGTTTGTTTTCAATAAATTAGAGACTCACAAAATGTACGTGTGGCCTCCAAGAGGGAGGCCCTGCCTGACCCGTGGCCTGTGGTCCCCTGGGATGCCGGCTCAGTTTGGTTATTTATGAAGAGAGCCTTCGTCTTCTGGCCCCGGCTCTTCTCAAAAATGAGTCCTTTTAAAAGAGTCTCCCTCCTAGGGCCCCGGAGGTGGTGTGATGTCAGGGTTCGTGTGGTTCCAAGAGGGGAGCTGCTGCTTGCCACCCCTCATGCCCGACACTTCACGTGCGATTGTCACCGCGCTGCATGGGTGTCCCCGGGACGCAGAGAGGGCAATGGGTCCTGGCCTTCGCGTGAGCAGGCTGAGGTCCTCACCCCCAGGGATCAGCAGTGCTGAAGGAAAGAGGGTTTTGGTGACCGGGGCAAGGAGAAGTCCTGTTGGTACAAAGGGCATGAGGGGACAGTGGGGCCAACGGGAAGGGCTTGGGCAGGGGGCATCGCACGGGCAGTGACGCCCAGTCAGGGGAGATAAAGATGGAGGAAGGAAGGAGGCATCTGTCTGCACAGTCCTGCCCGCCCCAGTTCTGGTGCCGGAGCAGCCCTCACTTCCTGCGCCGGCCCCTCCCTTCAGCCACGCTCTTCCCATAGATGTCGCTGATGACGGTGGCAGCGGGCGAGATGGATGGCGGGCCCCTCACCTGGGAGGCAAGTAGCTGCCCTTCTGCTTATCTGTGCTAGGAGGGGAAGTTCTTTTTGGACAGTTCTCCATCCCTCACCTGCTACAGGAGAGTCACCTGCCTTGGTGGTGGACCATGTGGGGACCTGGAGCAAGTGCCAGCACAGGTAGGGGCTTGATGTGTTGCTGCAAACGGAAGTTGTTCACAGAGATGCCGAACATCACGCGTGACCTGGTACACACACACCCGAGACTCTGAGGCATGCACTCAATAAGTTGTGTTCACTGTGCAGTTACTCGGTGAGTGGGGGAGGGTGGCGGTCCTACGCCTGTCGCCAAATATTCAATTATGCAGCTGCCGAGCCCCGCCACATCCCTCGGCGGGGCAGAGAGAGTTCGTGCTCCAGCGGCACCAAGGTTTCCAGGCCCTGGGTGATCAGGAAATGACATGCTTTGGCTTCATCATCTCTGTCGATGGCCATCTTCCATGGGGCCTTTTAGGTCTTTCAGTGACGGAAGCAAACCCTTTGGGGCGGGTCTGGCAGGGCCTCTCAGAGGTGACGCATCCGTTTTATGAGCCCCTATTAAAAAAGAAGCCAAAACAAGGTTTCAGAAATTATGGCATGTAATGTTTATAATTAATGAATTAATTTTCAGCTCATAAAAATCAAATGCCACATAATTGTGTTATTCAGAATAAAATGACAAGACATATTAAAACTATTACTTTATGTGCATGTGGCTAATGGGGTCTGGTTTAAAGGCAGCAGGGGACTCTTCCCCCAGCCCCATGGTGAGCACCGAGGCTCCCGGAACCCCTGCCCACTCCTGGGCAGGCCTTGGTCTGACCTTCTGTCTTCTAATCACTGACCAAGTAGCTCAGGTTCCTTGGCTCAGAATTCAAGGCCTCGGCAGTCCTGCCCCCCGGCGAGCTGGCCAGCTGGACTCCTTTGGACCAGTTGTGATAGCCCCCTCACACTCCCCAAGGAGCAGTGTGAGTATTGTAGTGGGCTGGATGGTGGTCTCAGAGGTAAGTCCATGTCCCGATCCCCACAACTATTACCTCATGTGGCACAAGATGTGATTAAGTTAAGGACCTTGAGAGGAAGAGGTTACCCTGGACTAGCAGGTGGCCCTAAATACCACCCCAGAGGCCCTAATAAGAGAGAAGCAGAGGGGAACAGACAGACACAAGGAGGAGGGGTCCTGTAAAGAGGGAGCAGAGAGATGGGGCCATAAGCCAGGGATGCCTGGAGTCACCGGAAGCTGGAAGAGGCAGGAAGGCTCCTCCCCTAGAGCTTCTGAGGGAGCCAGGACCTGCTGACACCCTGATCTCAGACTCCTGCCCTCCAGAACTGGGAGAGAATAAACTCCTGCAGTTTCGAGTTGCCAAGTTTGTGGCAGTTTGTTTTGGAATTCCCAGACAAATTTGTACTCGGAAACGAACACAGTTACTCCGGCATTTGCACACTTGTTCTTGCCCTTGTCACACTTGGCATTCACCCGATTGCCCCCTACCGGCATTTTCTGAGGCTGAGCTAATAGCGTCTTCATGCCCCGCCCCGCAGCGGCCTTTCTCTTCCTAGGAGCAAGGGCTCTCAGCCTTGCTGCACACGGAGCACCCAGGGCTTTGCCGACGACTGGCATGGGGTTCCGTCTCCAGGAGTTCTGACTGACTTGTCTGGGGTGCAGCCTGGGGACTCAGGTTTCGAAAGCTCCCCTGCGCATCCTGTCTGAGTGGCACAAGCCGAGGCTGGACCCACTCCGGGAGGAGCAGTGTATCCCAGGTTGGGTGGCCCTTTAGCTGGGAGCAGAGGAGCTGACTTGTCTCGGCCCATGCTAGTTTAGCACAGTGTCCGTAACTCGGCAGAGAGCACGCGTCAGGCAGGGAGACCCTGTGACGAGTAAAGCTTTCAGCAGATGCCAACACCTGTGTTTTAATTTTTCTGGACTTTTATGAAATACAGGTGAGCCACCATGACAATTCAGAGGTACCAAAGGCTGGCCCCGTCTTCCTTGCTGTTGAACTATAAAATTGGTAAAAACCACCGAAGTCCAAGGACCACACTTACTCAACGACTCTCATTTGCATGATTGTTTGAGGCGGAGTTAATGGTGAGGCCCCAATAATATTGAACGGAGCCAGGGATGAAGCTGCAGCTCAGCAGCTGGCAGGCCCTTTGTTTTGATTTTTAAGTGGAGTAGTCAGCCCGAGACCTCAGCTCACCTGGGAACCTGCCCACCTTGCTATCAAGGCTGTGAACTGGGCCGCCAGTTAGACCATGAGCCCCAGAATAGCCCTCCATGCCCCAGTGTTACCCTTCAGCGGCTCTGCCCTGGTGGAGAAGCCAGCATCACCCACACATTGGCTGGAGCTGCTCCTGTCCCCAAATGCATCTCGTTCAGAAGGGGCAGAATCCCCAGGATGCTTCAGAGCCCTGGGCTGCCATGCATCCGGTCAGTGCTCTGCTCTGTGGAAAATGCCCACTTTCCTTCTGCAATTTGTCTTCCTAAAGGTAAACGTGAGAAGCATATTTGAGATTGAACTCCAATCATCCTCGAATACAGCTCTCTGTGGGAATACCCTCCTAGCTGGCAGCTGTTCAAGGAAAAGCCAAAAGCTATAAAGAAGAGAACATTTACCACATCCGGATGTTATTAATTAAAACTGTTTATTTCCTCACATTTGAATGAGTCACATATTCACAGGGCTCAACATCCAGGAGGCACTCGATGCGGTATTAAGACTTGCTATAAAGTGACAGCGATCAAGGTGAATGGTGTTCACAAGGGGACAGACACACAGATCGAAGGGCCCACGCCAACGGCCCAGAACCTGCCCTCTGATTGTTGACGGAGGGGCAAAGGCGTCTGACGCAGGCACGATGGTCTTTCAACAAACTGCTGAGCAACCGGATACGCATGGGCAAAAAGAAATCGTGACCTAAATCCCACCGCGTATAAAAAATATCAACTCCAATGGATCACAGACCAAACGTAAGCCATAAAACGGTGAACCTTTCAGGAGCGAATAGACTATGTCCAGGGTCTGAGGTTGGGTGAAGTGTTCCTGGCCTTGACACGGAAACACGATCCGTAAGAAGAAAAGCTGGTGAACCGGTCATCAACGTCAAACACGTGTGCTCTGAGAAACAGCGTGTGAAGGACGGAAGGCCAGATTGGGAGAGCATGTTTGCAAACCGCACGGCCTGCGAAGGCCAATACGTAGACTAGACAAAGGGATCTCAAACTCAACCCTAAAAACCCCGACTCTCCAGTTAGGACACAGGCTAGAGACCCAGAGACCTTTCGCCAACGAGACACAGATGGCCAACAAGCCCGTGAAAAGATGGGCGGCATCTGCAGCCTCAGGGGTTTGCAAACCAAGGCCACAGTGAGGTACCTCTGCAGAGAGGCTGGCACATGACAGTGGCCTCACGCAGTGCTGGCGGTGTGGAGACACTGAGTCTCTCTCTCCGACACAGCTGGCGGGAATGGGCACGGGGCCACCACACTGGAGAAAAGTTCGGGTCTTTCTTACAAAACCAGGGAAATGAAGACAAACGTTCACACAGAAGCTTGCATGTGACTGTTCCCCGCAGCTTTGGTCACAATTGCCGCAAACTGGAAACAACCAGGTGCCTTTCAGCAGACGAACGGCTGAACTAAGCACGGCTCCGCCACACGTGGAGCACTATGCAGCGAGGACAAGGGACGCACCACGACGCACGCTGCAGGTCGTACGGACCTTCAGAGAGCTGTGCTGAGTGAGTAAGGCCAACCTCAAAAGCTCACGTGCTGTCCGATGCCAGTTCCACTGCCCTTGCGAAATGAGAAGATTACAGGGTGGAGGATGGGCTAGCAGTTACCTGGAGCCCAGAGTGGGAGGCAGAGTGAGTACTGGGGCTGCAGAGCAGCAGCACGAGGGGCCCTGCGGTGGGACAGTGTGGCCACATGAAGTTACACGTGAGCTAGAACTGCACACACACACACACACGCACACACACACACATGCGTCAGGCTGGTGAAATCTGAATAAAGCCTTTGAATGTATCGATGTGCACTTCTTGCCTTGATCCAGAAGTCTCACGTGGGTATTCAGGACACTAAATAAAAGGAGATGTCAAAACAGACTGCCAGGCCTCGCAGCCCCCGTCAGGGCCAGGGCAGCCCTTCTGGACCCCAGCGCTGGGGCCCACGGTGCTGGCCACAGGCACAAGGCCCCTGACCTGGGTGTGGAGAGCCTGCAGGCCGGCTCTGTCCTCATCGCTGTCCAGCCTGTGACAGGATAGGGCTCCACCGAGACGGGGTATTGTCCTAGGGAAATGACTGAGCCCACTTCATGCTTGTCTGGCTTTATCCTGGGAAGACCCCAAGGCCTCAGTTGAGGACTTCAGCTAGAGCCCCTTTTCCACGCAGGATGAGGCATGACTCTGCTCTAAATAGATACACTGTTTGCAGGGAAATGTTCACCATTGATGAACAAGAGAAGACAGCCCCATAACTTATGCAAAAATAGACTTGCGTTTCAATGTGTTTAAAGGGTGGGAGAAATCTCTGAGTCTTTATGAAATAAATGGACTTCTGTAGCTGGGATACTAGGGGCCATCCAGGAGACCAGCCCCTCAGCGCCTCTCACTCAGGCCCCGGAGGACAGCGGTCAGCGAATCGGCAGGAAGGCTGTGGTGGCCCTCGCCCGCCAGAAGGAAACCTGTTGTCACTGTCCAGTAGGTCCCTACAACCTCACAGTCTCTGTTCTGTGGGGTGTTTTGTGCTGTCTGCCCATCGGTCCAGGTGGCCCCCGTTCTGGGCGGGCAAGGAAGGGAGGTGGAGGGAGAACAGGCCGACAGGTGCTGTATGTCCAAGGTGAGCAGTGGGATGGGTCTGTGGGCTCCAGCTTCTCATTCAGCCTTCCTGCCTGCCACTCCCCTTTGTCCTGTGTCCCCTCCCTGCACAGGGCTTATCTATGCTGACAACATACCCGCATCCAGGGGCTTTCTGATCTTCACAGTCCTGACCCCTAGGAGCCTTGCACAGCTCCTTGAGGTGGCCACTGTGGCTATCCCTGCTTTGCAGAAGGGGACACCAAGGCAGAGAGAGTGTGTCACCTCAGGGTCACAAGGAGCTGAATGTGAGCCCAGGCAGCCTGGTTGCTGAGCCCGGCCCTGCCCCCCAGGGTGAACCACCCTATTCTGGGAAGGCAACGGTCTGAAGGAGAGCACCTGCAACCTGGACGCTGGAGCCATGGGCTCCAGGTCGGCCGTAGCACTGTTGTCCCAGTGAATGAAAAGCCAACCTTCCACCACCACTCCTCCAGGCTTGCTGTCTATGGGGCTCCCTCTGTGGTGTTTTCATCTTGCTATAAGTGGCACTGGGCACCGGATGAGGATTGGCTGCCTGCAGCATTTACATCCACCTGCCTGTGCACCGGAGGTAGCTGAGCTGCTGTTTCTGAGAAGAAAGCCCAACAGACACAGCCCTCAGGTGTTCGGGGGGTGATGCAGCACAGCTGCTACACACATCAGCCATCACTGTCCACCTTACATGTGCTGGGGCCATTGGAACCCAGGAGAGGCAGCGGGGGCATGATCCCCAGTGAAGATGTGGCCCTGACAGCCACACGGGGAGGGCATGGCCGGAGCAGCTTGGCACCTACATGGGGCTGGGAAGCATGCCCAGCCGCAGTGAGTGTGGCCCACGCAGGAGTGTCAGCCTCGTGCCTGGGTTTAGAAGCTGTCAGAGGAGACAGGTTTCTTGCCGTGCGAAGCCGAGCTGGGCACGTGGGCTGGGGCACTGCCCTCCCCTGTGAGCACGCGCCTGATTCACGGTGTCATCCCACGCAGAGTTCTCGCTTTGTATGGGTTTTTGCGGTTTGTCCTCACACTGCAGTGCTGCAGCTGGGTCTCCCTATTCGTCCCCTAACAGCCTTTGGGACCGAACGGTGCACACAGTTGCACCTTGGGCTTCCCTCCCTTGACGTGACCTTGTAAGCGTTTTCTCCCCTGTTTTATTTTTCTACAATTCCTTTAAATGACTAAAGAATATCCTAGCAGGTGGCTCAACTGTTTACTTAAGTGATCAGTCGACCACAGCTGGTCATTACTTAATAGTGGATTTATTCAATAGCCACCCCTGCCGGTCAGCTGCATGACGCCTGGCGGACCGTGTGTGGGACGCTGTTGATGGAAAGCAAAGCCACAGATGAACGGGTTTATCACAAAGGGCACAGGGCACCCTGGCAGGATCTGGCATTAGATTGAGGGACAGTGCCTATGGAGTGACATCTGGGCTGAGGTCTGGAGAAAATGTAAAAGTGGAACAAGCCAGGGGGTCGGAGGATGGGCTGTGCACGGTCTTGACTCAGTCAAGTGTATTTCTAGTCATCTGCTCATTCCGGTCACAAGGAGCCCGTTCCGTGGGGCCGAGATGCATCTGTTCACTGTCACACACAGAATACAGAAGACACACAGAACATCCTTGTACATAAGAGGTCCTTGCACGCAGCTCCAGTGTGCTGCTTAGATTAAACCCCTAGAAGTGGAGTGGCTCATTGCTGAATGCTGCAGACCTTTGCAAGGTCTGGTTGCTGTTCTTGACCGTAGTGACTGTTCCTTTCCTTTCCAGACTCCAGACTTTTGCAAGGACCTCTCAAGACCACAGACCAAGAAGCATCTCAGCCAGCACCTGGAGTGGCCCACGCCTTCCCTCCTTAACTGGGCCAGATCCTGAGGCTGGTGGGCACGACTGTATGCAGATGGGGTAGGCTCAGCTCTCAGGAACAGCTCCGTACCCAAGCCTGCTGCCACAGGAAACATACTTCAGCTGGAGACCAGGGCCCGGGGTTTGGTAGGAAGGTGAGAAGAGAGGGATGTCTAGTGATGAAAAGGTTTCCATCATGAGTTGGAGAAGGCTGGGGACTAGACCCCTGGGCCTAGAGGAAGAGGCAGAAGTAAGTGGGGCTCACCTTTGGCCTCTCTCCTCTGCCCCCAACTAGTGGTTTCCATTGACCAATGGCTTTGTCGGGCTGCTGCGGAGGATGACGGGTGGGAAGGGAGCCTTCACAGTAGCTGGTGATGGAGGGGGACATGACTCTGCAGATCCCAGAGCTGCCAGGCTGACTGAGACAGACGGAAGGAGAGGGAAAGGTCCGGGTGCTCTCCAAAGGTCAGGCGAGGCAGGCTCGCCATCTCACCCAGCGGAGGCCCAGGCACCTGTGGGCAGGCGTGCACTCAGGACTGTCTGCCAAGTTCCAACCCACTTTTGTTTGACTTTGCAAACCGGTCCTGGACAGCATGAAGGTCACTCTACAAGGACACTGATCAGCGAGACTGCGGTGCCAGTCAGCAAAGACAGCCCTACCATCCCCCTCCCGTGCGCACGTGCTACTTGGACCTGGAGAGGTGAGATTATTTCCGCTCTCCTTGAATTCCGGCAGCCCCTGTGACTGGCTTTGAATAAAGAACACAGCAGAAATGACGTTCTGAGACTTTCCAAATCCAGGAACTGGAGGTTCCACATCCAGCCGGCTTCTCTGAACCAGGCTGCCATGCTGTGAGGCAGTCCAAGCAGCTATGTGGCGAGGCCGCATGGGGAGATCCAAGAGCCCCAGCCAATGGCCCTGTGGAACTCATGGCCACCAGGCAACCCCAGCTTGTAGTCATGAGTGAGGCCATTGTGGACCTTCCCACCACCTCACAGCCCAGCAGCACAGCAGAGAGCCCAGACCCCTGAATAAACCTTCAGGGTTCTGAAAAATCATAAATGGTTGTTTTTTTCTCTGAGTCACTGAGGTTTGGGATTGTTCATCATTAAGCAATTGATAACTAAAACAGAAATTGACATGGCAAGGCTCTTTAAAAATGGAACTAGTGTAGAATTTCAGGTTCAGGCCCACATATAGGGAAGCTTTTGCCCAGTTTCCAGAAATGATCCAGCCCGTCTGGAGCTTGAGTGCTGACAGGCTAACTCTGCTCACTTTTAAACCAGGGACCGTTTTGTTGACTGAGCCATGTCCACAGACATCACATCTGGAAAAGACACCGGTCCCAGCTCCCTCTCCTTGGAGGGTAGCCAAATCCTGCCAGCTTCCCTCCAACCCGAGGTCCACTCAGAGGAAGCTGCCCCCCTTGAAGGTCTTCCATCCCCACAAGCAGGTCTCAAGTGGCTGGCAGGTCAACTCCAAGAACATGGTGTTGATCGGAATCTTTGAGGCTGAGGACACCCTTTCCTGGTGAGGTGGCCCCACTGGCAGCAGCTGGAAGCAGGGACTTCCTTGCTGGCCCTGGACTGGAGCAGGGTGGTGTCCTCCTGGTGCACCCCGTTCCCTTCGCAGTTTCCAGGCATCTTTGGCATAGGAGCCTTGCAGAGGGGACACATGCCAGGGCTGGGAGCCGTGGCATTCACACAAAAAGGCTTTCATCTCACAATTCTGGGCATCAGACTCTGAGAGGTTCTAGCTTCTGCAGAAGGTACTTCCCAATTCTGATCTTGCCTATCCATCAAAGATGCTTTTCAAAGCTCAGTTCCCCTTCCTGGGGAAGCAGCCCACTCCGAGCAGCCAGACCAGGCGAGCTGTGCCTTTGATCTCCAAGGGGAGAGAGGAAGCAGAGAAAGGTGATTCCACGCACTGGTGTAAATGAGAGGATCCTCTGGCTTGCGGCGGCTTACTTTCCCATATGATCTATTTTTCTGGCTTCACCCTCTGCCCATTCATCCTCTGAGAGTCAGACGCTGGTCTCCCCTCCTGCCCAGTGTTCTCTCTGCGTGAGGGGCTCTCCCATGGGAGCAGAAGGGGCCTGCCTTCCCTCCCTCCCTGTCCTCCTGACCACAGCCACCTGAGGTCCATGCTGCTACTGTCCCTGTTTTATAGGAAGCATGCAGGAAAGTTGCAAAACATGCTAGGGCACAGGGCCCCACAGCCAGGAGGTTGTCAGGCATTCAAGCTGTATTGACGTTCCCTCCCAGGTGCAGGTCTTCTGGCACAACCTTCGGAGTTCCCTCTGGGGCAGGTGGCTAAGGGTGGCATCAGGGTCATGGGAAGGCAAAGCTTTAACTCAACAAGGTAATGCCTGCTTTGCAAAAGGGTTGCATCTATTTACACTGTATAAGGGTTCTGTTGGTCCACACCATCTCTAACATTTGTGCTCATTAAAAACGTTTTTTTTTTGTCCATCAAATGTGAGCAAAACTATAGCTCATCCTTAGTTGTGTTCCCTGGTTACACTGAGAACAGCATCTCTGCCTGTTCATGGCCTGTTTGTCCCGGGAATGCCTGTCCGTGGCCTCCACCCACATTCCCACTGGGTGTTGACTTTTTCTTATTGACCCCTCGGAGTTCTTTCTAAATTCTCGAAGCTAGTTTTCTGTTGGTTTTATGGGCAGTGAGTAATATCTCCCAGTTTGTGGTTTGTCTTTTCACCTTCGTTAAGGTATATTTTGATGAGTAGAAGTCCTTCACTTTAATGTAGTCACTTCCAGCCAAGATGGAGGCATAGGTAGACACACTGTGCCTCCTCACACAACCAAAAGAAGGACAACAACAAATTTTAAAACAAAAAACAACCAGAACTGACAGAAAATTGAACTGTATGGAAGTCCGACAACCAAGGAGTTAAAGAAGAAACACTCACCTAGACCAGCAGGAGGGGTGGAGATGGGCAGCCAGGCAGAGAGGACTCATGGCAAGGCAGCGGCTGGCGGACCGGGTAAGGCAGCGGATTGTGGACTGGGCGGTTCCACACCCACGTGTGGATAAACCAGGAGGAACAACTGGGGAGCAAAACAGGCCCCGCAACCCAGGGTCCCAGCTCGGGGAAATAAAGCCTCAAACCTCTGACTGAAAACACCTGTGGGGGTTGAGGCGGCGGCAGCTGGAAAAGCTCCCAGCCTCACAGGAGAGCTCGTTGGAGAGACCCACAGGGTCCTAGAATGTACACAAGCCCACTCACCTGGGAATCAGGACCAGAAGGTCCCAATTTGATTGTGGGTGGTGGGGGAAGTGACTGAAAACCGAGGAGAGTGGAGCAATAGGCATTGTTCCTTTTCGGACCCTCCCCCACAAACAGCGTCACAACGTAGTGACGTGTTGCCCCACCCTGGTGAACACCTAAGGCTCCTCCCTTTACTACGTAACAGGTGTGCAGACACACACACACACACACACACAAAAAAAAATGGCCCAAATGAAAGAACAGATCAAAGCTCCAGAAAAAATACAACTAAACAACAAAGAGATAGCCAACCTATCAGATGCACAGTTCAAAACACTGGTAATCAGGATGCTCACAGAATTGGTTGAATGTGGTCACAAATTAGATGAACAAATGAAGGCTATGCTAAGTGAAATAAAGGAAAACATACAGGGAACCAACAGTGACGGGAAGGAAACTGGGACTCAAATCAAAGGTTTGGAGCAGAAGCAAGAAATAAACATTCAACCAGAACAGAATGAAGAAACAAGAATTCAAAAAAATGAGGAGAGGCTTAGGAACCTCCAGGACATCTTTAAACGTTCCAACATCCAAATCGTAGGGGTGCCAGAAGGAGAAGAAGAAGAGCAAGAAATGAAAAACTTATTTGAAGAAATAATGAAGGAGAACTTCCCCATCCTGGTGAAGGAAATAGACTTCTAGGAAGTCCAGGAAGCTCAGAGAGTCCCAAAGAAGTTGGACCCAAGGAGGAACACACCAAAGCACATCATTATTACATTACCCAAGAT